>CAJQZN010026864.1:0-12860 GCA_907164685.1 Colias eurytheme
TGCGAGTCGTTATTCCGATCTTCGTGGGTGTACTGCGGAATAAAAAAATGTCGTGTCTCAGACATGTTAACGACTCTTGACAGATTGTAGTTAATTCATCGAAATATCATGGGAATGTTTCAATGGGACAAGTTAAATTCATGGTGATATGGTATATTGACATACATATAAGTACATTACACATAATATTATACGTATGATCAGTTGCATTATTTGATAATATTTTTTGATAAAAATAGTTTTGACCAAGGTCTTTAGTTAAAAAGGTCTTCAAAAATCAGAGATTTTTACAGTCAAAAGTGGTTTTGACCGGCAATGGAATATGATTGAAACATACATACTTATTTATTTACGATTACCATTTTGTAAAATAAATAAATATTTTATACTTACAGGTAAAAAGTTATTTTGAGATAATGCATTAAGTCCTCACGATGGAGTCGCGTGACGGGTACTGAATAATAATTACGAAAAAAACTCCATTGGACGAACTTATAGAAATAAATTTTAAGTATTACCTGCGCGTAGGTAACATTGCACGTAGGATAATAATGATTGATTGTACAAGATATTTAATTCTTAAGCTTTGATTATTTCAGATATCTTCAAAAATCAAAAAGCCATGAAATCGATGCCCTGGAAAATTATTATATCCAATACTATAGGATAAGTATAGGATATTCAAACTTATTTAAATTTGACATTAAAGCGTGTGTTATTGTGTACAAATGAGTGATAATTATACCCGAACAACAAATATATCATTAAGTTCAGTGGAACGCATAACATTTTAATGAGATAAATAATTAAATTGACTGTAACCAGCGCATATTCGAGATTTTTTTATATTACTTAAATGTACTGTAAACATTCCCGTTTACGAATAGCAGTGGAATTTTGGCGTAGGTGACGTTATTCTTTTTTTTTATAAAACAAAACGTTACTTGGATTTTATTAGAAAAGTTTTTACATACTCTTTATTGCCTCACTTGATATGTGTCTGGTTAATTTTTTGTTTATCCGTAAAGTTCGAATCACCTTTAGATTTGAATAAAAATATTTTGTGTTGTTCAAGAAATTCAAATTTCATTTTCAACTTTTTTCCAATTTGATAAGAACAATTATGGAGATTATTTATGAGTATAATAGGCATCAAGGAATATATAATTAATCAATATTATATTTCGATCATATTAAATAATGATAACTTCCCGATTGGATGCGGTTTTAATTTTTAACTGATTTTTTTTATATTCTCTCTTTTTTCTTGTTTGGAATGATTTTAAGATACAAGTGTGTGGCATTTTTACTGAATAAGTATTTTATAATTTTAAATAGATTTATGAAAACTCTTAAAATAAGAGCATATTTTTATATGCTTTCGCGACATTCATTTTTGTGCTGTAGTTACTATTGCATCCACTCTTTAATTCAGATCAATGTTAATTATATTCGAATATTTGATAAATATTATGATAACGGTAGTACACGAAGAACTTGTGAGTTAATCAGAGTACATAACTTAAGTGGATTAAAATGGAATTACCGGCAATCTGGTGCAGGTATTGTACTAATTAACTGTCAACTCTTATGAAGCGCTGAGAGGCACTGGATATAAATAATATATTAATGATATAAAATAAATAAATTAGTGATCTTTCGTCGATTCTTTTGCCTGGAAGAGATCACTAATAAGTGATAAGGCCGCCAAATAAGTTGTACTCTGTCTTTTTCTCTAAGTAGTTCTAAGGTTTCAAGGTACATGTTTATTAAAGTGTGAAATAGGTAAATAAATTATTATGTACCATTTTCGTTTCTTTAAGGGAATAAGTCAAATTATTTATTTATACAAGATCTCCGCCACGTCCTTTAAATGCCTCTGAATCGTCAAGTATTTGTTTATCTGTCTCCGTTTCAAAACGCTTATATCAATATTATGAACCGCTAAAACCCCATTTTGTTCTTTTTCCCGACTCCGCCAGAAACGGTTATTTTTTCTAGAATATTTATGTATCTGTTTTTGTATATTTTTGGCACACTATTTACCGTAATAGGCTTGAAGGATGTAAGCAATCCTTAAATTTATCTTAATTACACGCACGATACAAAAAAATTATATATGATCAAAATAAAGAAGGTGCTGAATTTGTTTTTGTTCGATCAATTTTCGTTGTAGGTACTAATTAGGGATGAATAAAGATGATGAATGGTTGAAAGGGTTTATTTATAATTAAAATTGAATTAAAACGACGCAGCAGCAACTTAGTATAGTTCCTATTATCATCATTTAAAATTGCTTTATATAGTAATATTAAATATCCAGAGGGAAATATGAGTATAGTTTATAAAATCAGTAGGTAGTAATTCCTTTCATAGGTTTTTTTTTTATGCTATAGGATAGCAAACGAGCAGACGCGTCGCCTGGTGTTAAGCGATACACGCCGCCCATAAGCATCCACTCCACTGGGAGAGGATGTGTTGCTGTCCTCAAAAAGGGAAGAGAGGGATATAACGGGAATTGATTTAATTTAAGGTATATAATATATCGAGAGCAACACTCTTTTCTATACTTTGTGCTAACAAAAATTATGGTTTCAATATCCCATTACACTATACTTAAAATTAAAGCACCACTTGCCTTCGCTTTAAAAAGCTTATTTAACGCTAGGTAAGATTTCTCATGCGTAGTTAATTTTAATGTTATGTATATTTAATCAAATCGTATCGTAATCGTTTTTCTTTTAAGGACTAGTGGAGCTTTTTGATGTTTAAAATGTTACATACAGGTTTGTGCGTTAGACAGCATAGAAACCAAATATTTTGTTATAAATTAATTAAAAAAATATCGATTATACAAATTTAAATCGTTGAATTTATCTTAGCAATAATTATACTACATCTTATCGATTATCGATTTTTCATTGCCTACCGGCTACCCTATTTAATATTTTTGATCATTCATTAATGAGGGCTTTTTCCTCCCACAGTATCGTAATAGAGCTTCTGAAAGTATAATTATACTCTACTGTAAATTTGAGCTTATAATCTACGTAAGTAAATCGCTTATTTTCTCCTAATTTAGTTCAGTAGTACCTATTTATGTGAAAGAGCAAAAATTATTAATTATTCTTGTCTATCTCATTCTGTTTCTCACGCAAACATAATACTTACCTATTTACATACAATTTGGAATGAAAATAGTTGAACAAAACATGCAAATTTTTTTAAGCAGATTCCTCGTGCTGTAGCTAATGTCCAAATAAATTAAAATGTAGAGTTTTATAGAAACATGGAACTGTACAGTACGTAACTTTTGTAATAATTTTATAAACTTTTCACAGTAAAATAGTGATTTCCTTTAGGAGAGCACAATAAGGCGTACTAAGGTTTTTAACATCAGAAGTGTTCTTGAATGTCAGATCATTAATTCATATTTACTTTCTTTTGAGAAAATTTTAGTTCAGAAACTTACAGAAATGTTTAATAATAGGTCATATTATGGACTATGAAAGACGTAAATAAAAAAGACGTGTGGCACTCGGGGACTGCCGCGGTAAAGCTATTGCATGCTATGCCTTCAAGCCACACCTCCGTGCCCATCGGAGTGGGGAGCGTGAGGTTTTTCGTTACGGAATTTCTGGATTCGGTCCCCGCGCTCAAGGCCCGCGATAGAAGCTATGCAATAGCTTAAAATGGGAAGTGATTATTACAGAAGTCGTGTAAGTTACACGATTTGTAACTCGAAAAGGGCTGATTTTTTGTTGGTATTGTCGTTGCTTGGATAAAAGTAATAATTAAAACCTATTTGAAAAAGCTACCCCGGGTGGAGCCGGATGAGCAGATCTATAAAATTTTAAAAACTATTAATAAATACATTTTTTTTATTGTACAGCTTAAAGATAATACTTACTTTATTAGAAAAAATATTATTTTCTGTTTTTATTAATTTCATTCAATACCTATCCATTAAAAATACGTAAGCTCTCGAATAATAATAAGTCGTGAGTGAATTTGAGAATAATTGATAAAACACAAATAGCTTTATGGCAGCAATTATGGACGTTAATCTAAAATTAACTTCTAAAGTTTTGTTAATCTTCAACTTAATTACAGAGCCTAAGAAGAAAAATAAAATTACGCACAAAAAGTTTTAATGATCAAAGTTTAAAAATCATATTATTAAAGAGTAGGTAAATTACGGCTATTAAATCGAGGAATTTTTTTTATTACGGATATAAATAAGTTTAGAATTGCTCCATAAATTTTTCCAAGATTTATAAACAAACCTTAAATTTGGTAGAGTAATTGATTATTAAACTTTAATAAACATAACTAATATAAATTTTATTTCGCTCAATACTTTTAAATATTCACGTATCTATTGAATATAAAACAACGAGCTAATCAAATAACTCACCTCCCAACAAAGTTACGTGATACACTCGCGAAATATAAAATCAGACGCGCGAAATGCACACATACGTTCCATGCCGTAGTCGGGCAAATACTGGCTGATAAACACTGATACTGTTAGGGCGGTTATACACCTGCTTTGCTTGTTTATTTAATAAGGGCTAGGTATCTGCGTCATCCTGGATTGAACTTTTAACCTATCATCTTCTTTAAGCTGCCTGTAAGTATAGGTAGAGTGAGGTAGAGTACGTCAGCTGTTTTATGCGATCATTGAGTCTTTTACCATAGCTCAGGGCTTTTTTTTCTGCGAATAATATTGAGAAATCTAAGACAACGATAAATATGTTACTATAATATAATAAATAATTACCCTAACTTCTGTGTATCGTAAAAAATAAGTCGTGTAAAAAACGTGTATAAAACATTAAAACCGTTTATTACACAATGAAAATGAAAATTAACAAGGAAAAGCGTAGTCTTAAAAGTTTCAATCATAAGTTTCCGTTTTATATAATTACACACATATTTATAGCCTATTCTGAAATATTTTCCGCCCAGGTAAAGCAAATATTCTTTCCATTCTTGCCTGACCTAGAAATGCTTTCTTTGACCATTTTAGTGAAATAGCTTTGAGTACCTGTGATCCTGCACTTCCTTAACTTTCAGATGGATTTAGGATGAAAGGTATTCCAATTACCTGACGGAAAAGTTCTCCTTGGTCATTGACAAGGACCCTTCTACTAATATTATAAACCCTTTGGGTACATTTTTGGTTAGGTATCTCTAACGAATCTCCTTCAAACTCAAACATTTATTTATTCAATTAGACTTCTTCGAGAAGCACTTTTGAAACGTCAATACATAATAATTTTAACATCTACCACCGATTCGGAAAGCAGTATCTATGGAGAAGAACCGGCAAGAAACTCCACTCCTTAACGTTGGATACCAGAAAAACAGATGACCGATGTGTAGTTAGAAACGCTTTACCAGCATATCCATCATTCCTGTAATAGTTTTCTTAATTGTGTCCGAAAGATATTGAGCATGGCCTCATAGCCAGACTCGGTCTTTTGAAAGCATTCATGCGACGAGTGTTTCTTTCATTCTGGTCGCTATTAATCTTACGAAGTTACGTGAATGTTGCATTAAATGAAAATATTGGATTCAATTAAATAAACGGAACTTAATGGACACTTTTTTTTAAATTCTTCTATATAATATAACCACTATAAATAATCCCTAGTATTTTGAGTCAAAGTTACTAGACAAGCAAAATTTTGGTCTTATAATGTTTTTGGAAGTAGAGCGAAGGTAAAGACGGTGAGAAAAATAATACGAAAGAAATTAATTTTCACAAGTACATGAAAATGATACATATCTAGGATATTGTATTCATAATGTTTCAGGTTTAGTCCTAAATGATTATAAATACGGTGGTGTTGGCATTTGCTCAGCTAATGAGTTCACTAAACATTAATAATTATCACTATTTTAATTCTTAGGTCTTTGAAGTAAGCTTCGTGACACAAATGCAAGCTATAATCGTACGTTAACTCTGAAGTATGCTATATTTGACTCTTTAAGATTCCTGGCCCAGTAGACAAAGTAACAATTACAAAACGATAACGAAGTTAGAAATCGCAAAAATGTATGGGATTGACATTAGATAGACCACGTGATCTAACGCGGCGTATGTCAATCCCATACATTTTTGCGATTTCTAACTTCGTTATCGTTTTGTAATTGTTACTTTGTCTAAGGCCCCTGTATTTTGCAGATAGTGAAATTCTTAGCGAACAACTTTGCGAAGGAAATTTTGTTATGAAAATAATGTTAAAAGTTTTCAAACTATAACCGTGTGTAACATCTAAAGGGCGCTTGTGCACTACAAGGAATTTTACTGTCCGGCATTCCGATTTTTTACGGTCCGGTGTGGCATGAAAAAACCGATGAATTGCTTGTGCACCTGTCCGTCTTTACTCGGATCAGAGTTCAAGGAAGTATGGCGGTATAATGCTATTATAAATGATTGTTTTCGCATTTTACAAGAAACGAGTAAAAATATAGAAGGTGAAATATTATATTACTTCGTTATAATAAAAAGTAAAGTTCCGTAAGAGATTTAAAATGCGTGTTTTACTTATTTATTTTAATCGGTGACGCGCTAAATCTATTCCCACTTGAACTTTAACTTACCAACACTTACTTAGATAATAATTATAGGTCAATGCTTGGTCAATGTATATAAAATAACAATACCGACTTCTCAAATCTCATTGCCAGCTAAAAGAAAGTAAAACAAGAGCTTGCTTTCAATTGGCATATGCAATAAAAAGAGTAAAATCCAAGCAAGTGGGCACTCGAAAACAATTATACCTACAGCGACTCGTAAACTCAAGAAACCATCCGGAATAGGGAAAAGTAAAATGTCGGACAGTAAAATTACGTATAGTGCACAAGCTAGTATTTAGATTAATTGCGTGCCATACCGGACCGTAAAAAATCGGAATGCCGGACCGTAAAATTCCTTGTAGTGGACAAACGCCCTTATTCATACATCCGTAATTCACAGCTTTACTGAATTAACTCCGTTGACAAACAAGTAATCAAAACATTTTACGAGTTTCGTCGTACTACCCTCATTTAAATTAACTTTAACTATCCATAAACGTTTAAGGTTTGGACGTACAAACAATATTAGATAACATTGTGGGGAGAATGGAAATTATCAATTTTCACTAATAATATATGAACTAGTTATTATTACTGTCACAAATTATACTTTATATTCAGAAGCAACGCAAAACATTGGTTCTCGATGCTGTAAATATACTTTCCATTATCTTTATTCATAAACTAGCTTTCCGCCCGCGGCTTCGCCCGCATTTTCAAAGATAAACCCGCATAGTTCCCGTTCCCGTGGGATTTCCGGGATAAAACCTATCCTATGTGTTAATAAAAGTTACCCTCTATATGTGTGCTAAAATTCATTGTAATCGGTTCAGTAGTTTTTGCGTGAAAGAGTAACAAACATCCATACAAACTTTCACATTTATAATATTAATAGGAAAATATCTTAAAAGTGGCATTTACATTAATAAATAATTATTTAGGGATTCTAGTTTGTATAACACGTTGCTATCATAGTTATTACATTTATAGAATGCTGTTTTCGGTAAAATCTCCAATACAATATATTTTTCCCTAATGCGCTTACGGGAACCATACAATTTTATCTCTACACTTGTATTAAATTAATGATAGATTATTCAATACAAAAAGGAGTATCGTTAATCATACCTTAGAGAAATGTATCGTATCATCACTGTTTTTTGATCATTTTCTAATAATAATTAATATACATATTATAATGATTGTTAGAAAATTTTAATTTGAGCTACATTTACCACTCTCTTGCTCGATTGTTTTTATAGAAAACAATGTTGTGTTTAATATTTAAAATATATCATAAAATGGGTATTGTATGGGAAAAACGAAACTGAAACTGCTTTTCCCAAGAATCAATTTAAGGTCCATTTTAGCGTCATTCGATATTTATCCTAAAATTCTGTATTACAAAATTTTACTGTTCATTTTATATTGTTTAAAAAGGTTTCACGAAACCAATTATTATGGAAATTAGTAACGGCGCTAAAAAGTGCGTTAACGTCAAATCATTTTAGAGTCAAAAATCATTTCATAACTTCCCAATATTAATATAATGTTCAAGCCAAAATTTTTTTTAAAAGTAAGTATCAATCTTACCGTACAATTTAAATTAATCCTTATATAAGTAATAATAAGGTATTAAAATATAATGTAGCTTATGCGATTGCAATATACTTTCTGAATAAATAGAGGTTCTATTAGTTCTTTAGCGTGAATTTCTTGAAACCTCCCCTTTGAAGAGCGCAGCCTGTGGGCGTTTAAAGCCCGTGGGATGCAAGCGCGTAGGAAATACATTTTAAATCAATACCCCGTAAACTATAATAAAATACGTTTGAATTGAGTTTGTTCCCTACCAATTTAGTTTTATGTTCGCGCCTACGGATTAACTTTCAAAGCTTCAAGCGCAATTGAGCAGTGAAAATCGGGCATGAAATTGTCCGGGCGATGCATCGTCCTTTTCAATTCGAATATTATGGAAGTTTCTAGGTAATCGAATGTTCGTATTGGGCACCCCTGGGGACTATGTAAATGGGCTTATATAGGGCCTATGTGCCCGTGTGACACGTCGAATTTGTGATTTAAAATAATGTATTGTCGCAGCAGGGGTGATATATGTGTATAAAGTAGAAACTATTGGTGTTAAATTGAGCCGAAAAACTGCTATTTAAATTGATAGTTTTAAAAACAAAGTTTAATTTAACCCTTAGCTGGTATCGCCTTTTTTGGCAACACTACCGGTATCGTGGGTCAAATTTTACCCATACCAAACAATCTGTTGTAGAACGTTGATTTTTTATAATTTGTATAAAATATGGTTAGTTATGAAATAAACAAATATTTTTTTACAAAATTAACTTTGTTTAATTTTAGAATATAAAAAAAATATTATGTTTTACACGCATTTGTAAATAACCTTATTTTTTGGCACTTTTTGGTTAGTGTGAACTTAAAACATAAAAAAAAATAGAAATGTAAGAAAAAATTTAAGTAAAAGATATTTATGGCACTTTATAATAACTATATGGCACTTTATAATAAATATTATCTTTATAATAACAAAAAAATAAATTACTTCTGAGATCAGCATAAAATAAAAAAAATGACAACCAAAACCAAAATGACTTCTGACTGACCATCTTCTTCGCTCTCATCTCTCGTATTTTCTCTTATTCTCGTATTCTCCTCTTCGTTTTCACTGTCGTCAGAACTTACTCCAAAATACAAGTCACAATACAGTCTTCTGAGCAACTAACAGGTTAGGGACTGTCTCGATCGTCGTCGATGATTTCGTCGTCACAAAGTTGGGTTATATTTGGTGTCCTTTCATTTTCCGATTCCAAATCATCACTTAAGTCGTCTATATCAACTCCTCGATTTGTCTGTCGTTCAGAAAGCCGCCATTATAGTACAAATAAACACTAAAACAAAAAAAGTACGTAATTACACTCAGTGAAAAAAGTTACTTATTTGGTGTCGTGGGTCAAACGTGACCCAGACAGCTACTTACCTCCACTCCTAAGATAGTCCCAGCGCTGCACTTCCACCCCCCGCCGCAGCTAGTGACGTACTGAGAATACGTAGAAGCGCACAGTCGTTGCATAAATATTAAAAGAATTATAACCGAAAATGTTCGCTTCTGGGTCAAATTTGACCCACGATACCTGCTAAGGGTTAATGAGGTGTTAATTATTGTGTTTTTGTGTAAAGACTTCATCCTATCAGCGTCTGTTTGATGATGCTGATGATAATGAAAAATTCACAATTATTTCTTTTATTTATGTAGAAAATAACATATACGAATAAGAAAGCTTATTTTTCATTGAAAGATTATCAGTTTCATAGTTACCTATATAGTAAAATAAAAAGAGGCTATGTAACGCTACATGTTCTTTTAAATGTGGCAATTTTGGCTCGGAGCCCCGTAATTAACTTTATGGTTACACGTATGTACGAAAAAACTTTTATCTTGTACGCAATTCTTATTATTAACATGCCGATATTAATAATTGTGAAACCGATAAATGTATTATGGTACATACTAATATACTACTACTACTTTAAAATCGTAGTTTACGCATAAATATATAATATAAAAAAAAATGTGTGCGTGTACTAGTGTACACACGTAAGAAGTGAAACTTTTTTATGACCTTAAAAATGTCACGAGTATGGCGTAACGCAAAAATGTCACGCGTACGGCGTAACGCAAAAATGTCACGCGTACGGCGTAACGCAAAAATGTTACACTAAATTTTTGTCCAACCCCGATAAAGAAGTTTCACTTCAATATTCTAGGGACTAGGTACAATAATTTTTCGTATATTATTATATTGACCAAAATTATTTTTTAATATAGAATTTAATAAAAGAAATCAGTTTATATATAGATGATAAAAAAAGAAATTTGAATTTGAATTTGAATTTGATAGTACCAACCCGCAAGATAACACGGAGCTCTACCTTAGGTACATTGTTGTCCTTTAAGCTATTTTGTTTATATTCTATGATAAAATTATTAAGTAATAAAATCCCCAAATCGTTTAAAATATTTCAAATTATTTTCTAAAAACATTTTCGTGAAACAGCTTTCAAGTTTTGAATTTTGATATGACTTAAAATGTTATTGACTATTTTTGTTATCTATGTAGTTTTTTTAATGGGTTTGGTTTAAGTTTATTTTAGTGTTAGTAAATTGAAATGAGAATTTTTGTTAAGTTTAATGACATACAAAATAAGCTGGTAAAAATATGTATTATTTCTGTGAATATAATTAAAATGTTGCCTTAGGCTAGTCAAAGTAGATTCTAAAAATAAATGAATGTGGTTTATATTAAGACGAAGAAGATCTGGTTTTTATTACATATTTCAAAGAATCTCAATATATCGGTATAATTCATATAATATATAACATGATAAACAGCGTAGTTAAATCTGAATACGAAACTTATAAGCTTAACAACTTGTTAATTGGAAAAGTCGAAGTAATGTTTGCTCTTGTTTCATGTTGGGTCAGTTTTTAATTGAATCAAAGTCTTAATGGTATGTGGGAGCGAATTGTATCAACATACATAATTAGACTTGATGTCTTAGTACCTACCTACAAACATGATTAAATAGTTAGTTTTGAATATATTTAACTCATATGGAAGAATTAATGAGATAAGCGTGTGACACATGAATTATTACAATTATTTGTGTCGAATACATATAATTAAATTTGATATTTATATCTTCTGTTTTTATTAACTCATGGATTTAATATTTGGCTTAGATTAGGGCAAAAAACGCGTAATTATATATCTTATCAATCTGTTACACCGTATTACTGTATGGTTCAGGTAAAAATATTTAACTTTCTTAACATCGATATAAGTTGATTAACAATATCAGAAAAGTTATGAAGATGACCAGAGATTGTTGTTTCTTAGATATATGTTATGCTCTATTTCATCGTTTATTTGATTTATAAGATAACTCTTTGTTCAAGTTGAGTCTTATAAGAAATTTAATATCAACAATAATATGATATGAATCGCAAATGTTTTATTATATTATTATGAATCATAAAGGATATAAATATTTGTAAAATGTACTGAACTGTGTTTAAATTCTATAAAATGCTGGCCGAATTAATTATGTATAATGAATAATTAGGTCACCAGTTGAAATATATCTTGTAGAATTAAATCGAAATTAAGGTCCTGTATAAATTCAGTCTTGAAATTATATTTAACTCGGTTAGATAAACAAAAATAACAATTGAATTATTCTTTACGATGACACGGTGCATTATCATTTGAGAAATGTTCACAATTAACACAGGAAGTACCAATAACATAATACATTTTGGAAACATTAAATTTTATGGCATCGTAATGTTTGTTTTGAGTTCGATTTGTTTGCGAAAATTAAGTTACGCGTACGATTTATGCCACGGATGTGGAATAATAATAAAAATATTAATTTACATTTGGATTTGTATTGGGGGCCTCTTCTAATTTCTGACCTATATTATCTTCTTTCAGCAGAAACTTTGCTTATGAATTGTTAAGTGTATTTTTTATTTATTTATAAAGGCTCATAAGCTGCAGCTGTACGTGGATGAAATTATATAAAAAATACACAAAAAATATAGAACATGATCGACAATTAATAAAAAATGAGCACTATACAAATACGTTAGAACACATTCATTACATTTTATAGTAATATAAGTTATATTATTACAGTAATTGAACAAAAAATATTAGGTACTCGCAATGGATCCAACTTGAAATCTAATTAAAGTAACAATAATATAAATAAATCTCAGACAACTCCATATAAATATACCTAATTACTTAATTACTTGAATTTTTTGACTTACATATTTAACAACAAGACATTATTTTCTTTACTGTTTACAATCCGTATCAAGATGTTATCAAAATAACATAATTCCAGTTCATCGAGCATAATATCTACAAAAATATTGTACGTTCACAACAACAATATTATGTCCTTATATCACAGCTGTAAAATCAACAGCGTGCATTGTTAGTATGAGGAACAAAGGCTCTCCTTGTATTGACAAATGGCTGGATTGTTATCAGTTAATTATTGCATCGACGCCGAGAGGCGACGTTGCTAATGAAGTGATTGGTCGATATTGGAAGTGACAGAGGCAAGTGGCTAATTTATGAGACGTCACCACTCTTTGTTGGACACTAAATGTTCGATAAAGTCACCTTATTTATTTATTTATTTAATTATTTATTGCACACACAAAGGAAGTA
>CAJQZN010026868.1:0-11796 GCA_907164685.1 Colias eurytheme
AAGTGACAGTAGTACCCACCTCAACGCTTCGCTTATGAGGCGTGCAAAATTCACGTCATGAAAGCCAAACTTAACCACTTTTTGTTATTAATTTATAAGATTGCAATTAAAGTTATATAATATCTGTGCCACGGGTTTTTCTCAATGATAATTATTTTGCCAACAACTTGAGTTTGTTAAATTATTTGTAGAGACTGAATAAGGAATATAATCCAAAATTATATATGTACTTTTAATTTATACAATCTCATATACAAACCAAAAACTACATAAATTAGGGATTCTACATGTCTTTAACGCAAATGTATACCTCAGTATCGTAAAACCCTCTGAGTCAGCAGTATTACTAACCCTATCAATCATATTGAACACTAGCTGGAGGGGTTTCACTTTCATGGTAACTGGCAAAAACCCGAGAATTTCCTAATCCATAATATAATCTACGTATGTAACCAATGAATACAGATCCATCGTTTTTTCTGGAAATAGTAACATATTAAGTACCTAAGCAAAAAGCATTGTTATGAAACAATCACAAAGTATAAGTCACATTATAATCGTTAAAGTTTGTTCATACAATAGACTAGAATAGGATATGTGTTATTTAATATCTCAATATTAAATTTATGAATATTTTATACTTGATATAAACCTTCTTCTTGAATCAAGAGTGATTTTACTGCGATTTTAATAGATCTCTATCTATTGCGTTGTTCTAAAAATCTTAGCATAGGGTCATACAGCGGGAAACGAAATTGTTACTATACGTATGTAGTGACAAGTATAGATTATAATATTTAATGTTTTCCAGGTCACAATGTCGTCCGGCAGTTGCTCCGGGCCGGGCATCTGCGGGGGGGCCCGTCGACGGCCGCCCCCCCCCGCCAGAGCCAGCGACTCTAGCAGCCGACTTGAGCGAGCTAAGCCTGGACCAGGGCTACCACACGCTCGCGGATTGTGGCCCGCCGAGGAGACGACGGGATAACACGCTTAGTGACGCGCTGTGGTTGAAGATTTTGTCGTTTTTGGAGGTATGGTTATTTACTACGTGCATTGATGATGAACTGTTGATTTCTCATGTTCAAAGATAATTATCTAAAAGAAGTAGGTAAAGTAGATAAGTTTTGCATTAAAACATGAAAACTGAAAACAATGTTTTCGGGATAAAATTGCATAAAAATATGATTATAATTGATTTTTACTACCTATGCAAACTAGGAAAGTCGACACAAAGTATACTAATTTACTGAGTGATTAGGAAAAAGAAGGAAGGAAATTATTCCTTGTGTTCTAAGATTAAAAAATAGCAATGTCGCATATGCGCATAATGTTTCGCTTTCAATACTGTTGTCGAAGTGAGAGCAAATCCAAATTGTTCAGCTTGCGTCCAACATAAATGGCATTGAAATTTCGTAAGCGTCGTACTGCGTACATCAAATGATTACCTAACATTATCTAATGCTAATTTTATAAAGCTATACCACTAAACCAGGTGTCCGACCTCTGTCGAATGTCGCGAGTATGTCGCCGCTGGTCAAGGTTCGCGTCACGTTTGCTGGCGCGGCCGGATCCCTGGCGGCGGGTCCGAGCGGCCGGATCCTTGGAGGTCGCTGCCAGGTGTTCGGGCGCCCGGTCGGGGCTGTGCGCCGCGGCGGTGAGAGAGTGGAGGATGAAGAACTGTGCGGTAAGTTGAAGTGAATAAGTAAAAATTATAGAAGTAGAGTTCGTGCGAGTATGCTTTCATTAGTCGCTGTTAGCAGTAGTATCTTTGGATTTTTATGTGGTAATCCAGACTAGACGTGGTCGTTAAGGAAACCTTTGGGAGGCCTATGTTCTGCAGTGGACGTCCTGAAAGGCTGGAATGATGATGATGATGATGATGATGAATCCAGACTATAATCTCTGTGTATATTGTTTGGGACACAGGTTTAATACGTACAGTAGATGAAAATCATTGCATTTCATACATGTCGCTATGTTAATTATTAAGATGTTAAGATGTTCTGTAATAGGATCTTGCTTTCAATTTCTTTTCGAATAAACTGAATTAGAATAAAATATCTATCAAAAAATTATACGGAACTCAAATATTATTCTGAATTATCAATGTATTATAATATCGAACATATGTTACCAGGTGACAGTCGCGGGAGCCCAAGTGGTAGCAGCCACCTTTAGGAACCTCACCCACCTGGCACTGACAGGTTCCACCAGTATGGATGCCAGATCACTGGCACCACTGATAACCGATCTGCTGGATTTACGGCATCTCGATCTGACGGGTAAGTACATCTACACTATTACATAAAGAGGAAAGATTTGACTGTTGGTTCGCATTGAATAGGCTCCGAAACTACTGAACCGATTTGAAAAATTCTTTCATCAGCAGTAAACATTATTCCCGGGTGAAGCTGGGAGGAGCGGCTAGTGATAAAGAAGCTTTTTACGCAACATTTATAAATTTCAGAAAAGTTAATCATCATAATATACCAGAAAAATGAAAGAAAACAATAATTTGTCTGGATTATAATAATTATTATCTTTCAATTTCCTTGTAAGTACAGACAAAGAACTGTTGACGTAACAAAGTGAAAGATTGTATGACTGTGTTTTTGGTCATAATTTTAGTTCCACAAATACCGTTCAACGAATTACGCAAGTCACATAATCTATTTATACTAATCTAAGATACTAATATTATAAAGCTGGAGAGTTTGTTTGTTTGAACGCGCTAATCTCAGGAACTACTGGTCCGATTTGAAAAATTATTTAGGTGTTAGATAGCCCATTCATCGAGGAAGGCTATAGGCTATTTAATTATCATCACGCTAAGACCAGCAGGAGGGGAGCCACGCGGGTGAAACCGCGGAGCATTGCATGATAAATGAGAATACAAATTATAATTAACTATAATTAATTAACTAAAACTTGAAGTATTATTTGGTAAATAAAATTTGTTACTCGAATTATACCTATTACGTTAATGAAACTTCTGCTATAATATCCGAGTCGAATAAATACGTGTTTTATCCCTATTAATATGGTAATGGAATAATTTATTTTATTAGCATTCCGGCACTTTATAAATCGCTGTAAAACGATAAGATTTTATTATTATAATTATTTGTTTTCACCCATTAATGAGATCTTGATTTAACGATTAAAAATAAACCTTTTTTATGGACACACTCTTTAGCATTTTTAATGTTAAATTGAAACATTAAAATGATATATATAATGGTATTATAACACTTCATTTCAAATTGTTTGTTGATACATTTTTTTTTCTGAAAATACTCTAAATTATTTTGTGAATTCCCGAATTTGTAAAATCTTTCACCAACAAAAAGCGACTTTATTCCCGTCTCTTATCTTCTTCGTATTTAATGAATTGTATTTATGATGAGCGAAGCCTGTGTAAGAGATTAGTTTTAAATAAGTAAGCTGTCTATTAGTCAGTTAAATTTGAACTTTGGTATAGTTTTTCAATAGTTTCAAATTGAGAATGGAATCGAGAAACTTTGATAATTGTGCTTTCTTTCGAACTGTGAGTAATGTTTGAGTGAAATAAAGAATGGATTCGAAGTTTGTAATAAGATACCATCTTATTAACTTGTTTGAAAACTCTTCTATATTTTTTAAATCGGGTTTCATGTGAATTATTTTTAGTGGTAATGACTAATTAAAAAAGTTTTATACAAATTTTATATGAAGTAAAAACTTGGACGATATTAAATTTTGTAAATGTAGTAAGTAATCACAAACAGACATTATAAACTTACAAACAGAAACTTATTTTGCCTTAAAAAATATTTTTAAACTATCTAGGTAAATTATGACAGGGCTTGTTAAATCCTTTATCCTATGGACTTACATAAAACACAAACATTAATTTGAACTTAAATCATCAACATATTGTGATGAATAATAAATAAATTAAAGCTTAGAAATGTAAAATTTAATTTCTAATGTTTCAGTAAAGATTCACAGCTGGTAGAGCGTGTTAACAAAAACAGATTTAATTAAAGCAATCTAAATTAAACTTTATAAAGTTTAATAAATTTTATTTGTAATGGTTTTACATAATAGAAACAGATTTTATTGAATGATATGATAATTGTTTTAAATATACATATTATATCTATTAATAACTTCAAAATCTTTTTTCGCCGTGTAGTTTATCTGCTAATTAGGTATAATTATTCGTAATTGCTATAACAATACTTTTTATTTGCAAAAATAATTACAAACACTCAATGATCTTATACAGTTCATATAAATCATTGTGCACATGCCAATATACCTATAATACCACTTCTATAATATGTTCTTTTCTTTCAGGTTGTCCAAACGTCGACTGGCCAGAATGGGCATGGCTAGAAAGTCGATTAGCAGCCAGAAGACCGCCCATAGAGTATATAGACCTGACCGACTGCAGTGGAGTGACTGACGCTGGGCTCTGTGCCTTGCTACATACATGTCCTACACTACAGTACTTATATTTGAGGAGGTGCACTCTAGTCACTGGTAAGAATAACCCTCTTATAAAAAGTATTAACAGTCGATAGCAAGAATAGCCCCCTAACTTTTTTGGTATCATACCTGATTTTCATAAGCTGTATATCAAATGTTTTTATCAAATGGAAACGTAATTAGCAGTAGTACTTTATTCGTTCACTAGTTTCGGTATGAATTGAATTATTATTTGAATATGACCTATTAATAAAGAACTAAATAAGTAGTGAGTACGTAAGAACTTTGTTCAATATTTGTCTACGTAATGAATATTTTTTCGTATATTTTCTTAATAGTACAGGCAAATTATTAGCAATCAATTAATGGAGAGTTTGGCACATTTGTATGTATATCATAGTTCATAAAAACTAGAAAGTCTATTGTCTGGACAGTAATTGAAATCTGTGACATATGTATAATCTGTGACCTAGTAAAAAATATAGGACAATCCCTTAAGAAGTGTAGAATATTTCGTAATAAATGAAACCCTTTATTATTGTGTCCAATTCGAACTTGTGCCATTTGTTATTGACTTCAAAGTGCCACAGCCTCTAATTAAATCGTTCTTGTTAAGCAAAAGTTACTCCAGATTCACAGGAAATGAGCGAAGTTATAAATACCAATAATGGTTCATTTTAATGTTTAATTGATACAACTGTGAAATGTTTTACAGTTTTGAACAATAACAGGTTTTAGTTTCCCCAAATATATAAACTGTATTATTTTAAAACATTTTCGTTTTCACTTTCATTTTGAGCGAAGATGGTGTAAACAAAGATTTAACTAATGATTTATTTACTTACGTATGATGATGTAAATTGTAACATCACATGAAATTTACTCTAGGTAGGTTCCTAGGTAGTAGGTAGATAGGACTTACATTTCAAAAACATTAAAAAAATAAACATTATTTATACTTTGTGATCTATGGTTCAATCAATATAACAATACAAGTAGGTGTGTTTTTATGTTGTGCATAGTACGCCGGAGGTTATGGTTTATCTATATTACATGATTCAATAAAAAGATAAACAAAACTAATATAAAATGTTATCACTAATTATGTCCGTAAACATAACGAATAAATTGATGAATAAACTATGACATTTATGTAACATAAAATGTGATGTATTTCTATTTTCTTGATATTTTCAATATTTCAACAAAATGTTTTATATTGAAAATTTTTAATAAAAAAATCAAAATGTAAAACGCATGCTTTTATTCGTGCCGTGTAACACAAGGAGTAAAAAAAATTTAATAAACCACGCCATTATTTAATAATATTGATTACAAAATATTAATTATATCATCAAAATTTCCACTCATTTCTATATTCATCAAATATTACACTAACAACAAAATGAATTGCAAAACTTTTTTGCCAACCAAAACAAGAAAACGAAGACCATAAACAAATTTACACTTATCAATATGTCAATATATTGTACATTCTTTACATTGAGGTATTATAAAATAGCTAAGACGGCGCGGGCCGGCTAGTGAGTCATACACTTTGTAGATATTGTGCCTCTTATTACTTATAATTTAAAACCAATCAATCAAAAAAATAAATATTATTTATCTTATTAAAAAATATGAATAAAATTATCAATTAAAACCAATCAATGTAACAAAAAAAAATGATTTGAGACGATTGACTCTAACTCGTGTTACAAATA
This sequence comes from Colias eurytheme, assembly GCA_907164685.1. Classification (NCBI taxonomy): domain Eukaryota; kingdom Metazoa; phylum Arthropoda; class Insecta; order Lepidoptera; family Pieridae; genus Colias; species Colias eurytheme. Next base: position 6,198 of record CAJQZN010026868.1, read on the forward strand.
GTTTAGTAGCGATGCCCTCTCTAGTACGTAGTACATGGTAACTCAATGATTCTTTATTTATTTCACTTCACTTTGATCGTTATATAATACACATGAATTACCAAACAACATACATACTAACGAACTTCAAGATTATCGACTTACTACTCTTATGAATGGTGTCAAATCAACATGATTTTAGTTGCTTCTTCAACAAAAACAAGATGGCCATGTAAAAAGTACATAATAATACACCTCGATACAACAAGTGGGTTGTAATGATGACATGATGATAAACGAGGTACAAATGGCCAGTAATGTTGTATCTATCATTATCTATGAATGGGAATGACGAACATAGAGTCGAGGTTCGTCTATGGTTTTTGAATCTGTGGTTAATGTACGTTTTAAAAATGTATTGTACTCAACTCCTGTCAAAAAATGTTGGGTTATATGATTTTGTATTCCTATTGTAACAGACGATACTAATGTGTATGAAATCCTAAATAGTTTAGCATTATTTTTATACAGATTTGGATAGTAGACAAAAACTCTATATATAATTCCACAGTCGTAAATCAAACAAAATGGTTTCGAATCCAGTATTTTTTTTGTTAAATACGAAAAGTAATATTAACTGTTGTCGGTCCAATTTGGCAATACTTCAATTATTCAGAAAAAAGACATAAAATTGCTATTTTTTTCTTTATTTATACCCTCTTTACCATAGATACGACAAACTTAACGATTCGGTATATTTTGAAATCCTTAATTGGTGTATTCCCAGGTTTAATATTATACATTTAATTTGAAAGAAATAAAATTGTTGTTTTTCTTTATCTGTACCCTCTTTTCCATAGCTATACGACACACTTAACGATTCGGTATATTTCGAAATCATTTGGTGTATAAAGTATTTCCAAGTTGTGTCGAATACCCGAGTAATATTTACCGAGAGTAATATACCCGAGTTTCTACAGCTCTACAATAGAAATAATACTAGTAGGCATGATTCAATCAACTTAAAAACTTGACCAATTTCCAAACCAATGTGTGAAGTATCAAATAAAATTTATTACCTTAATTAAGACAATATTTAAGCGTATAGTAAAAAAATAACAACTTTACATTTCAAAACTAGTAAAATACAGGAGCAGATTATGTTTATAAGTACTATAAATTATGATTTGAGAGCAAAATGACCTTTGGCTTAAATGCCAAAGTTTATAATATTTTATTGAATTATGCATCATCTCTTTATTATGACAAGAATTGATAATAGAAGGAATATAAAGGCTAAATATGGAAATAAATAAAGCATAACTTATGAGCCAGTTAATAAATAGCATTTTGAGCACAAACGAATAGATTTATCTTACCTATAGATATATAGATGGATTGAATAACGACTTCAGTAAGATGTTGATGATTAAATCTGACGTTCAATAAAACAACGAAATGAAAAAAAAATCATTTGATTTTTCAAATGTATTCTCTAATGCTTCGCATTATGAGTCGTGCAATATACAGTATGCTATGCCAAAAAATAATAAAACATGACGTCTTCTTACTTTTTTGGGGATAAATTAGTTTAATAAAGAACATCGATTAAAATTTCTTCTTATTTACTTATACATTTAAAATGCGTTTCAGCTTAAATGTAAAAGGAAAAAGAAAGAATTCTAAACATTTCACAGATTATTTATTTAATTATAGTAAAACAGTATTATAATTATTTTTTTTGCAATTTCAGATGCAGGCGTCCGGTGGGTACCCTCATATTGTGCGCTGAAGGAACTGAGTGTGTCCGATTGCACGGGGGTCACTGATTTCGGACTGTATGAGTTGGCAAAACTGGGCCCTGCGTTGCGATACCTTTCTGTAGCCAAATGTTCACAGGTATGTATTAAGGTTCGATCGCATTAGTTATAACTACTAATTTGCCCATAGGTAAAAGTTGGCTTTGGCACGTAGTTTTGCTGTTGCGTAGTGCGTAATACCTCATACAATTTCAAAGAAAGGATCGCTCCGAGTCGATTCGCTGCAGCGTAGTTACGCCTAGTGCGGTAGGACCCTTAGGCCTTAGTTTGAAGAAATACATATAATATTTTGGTTGTAATAATGTATTATTTGGAGTAAATATAGAAGAATGATTTAATATACATAGTTATTTGTTTGAGTAAACAGATATACATATTTGTTATTGATATATTTTCTTAGTTAACATTGTTTGCTTTCAATATAAAGTTATTTGTCCCAAATAGTAACATTTTGTAGATTATACTGTGTGAATTGAGTTTGTTCACTTATAACTGTTCGCCCTTGCTCCGCCTCGGTTGTATTATTTTTTAAATTTTTGCGATAAAATTATGTACAGTCCGATTCAAACTTAATGGCGGCTCAGAATATCGAATGATCTGATGCGCAGAAAACAATCTTAGATATTACCGGAACGTTAAGGGTCGGATATCTGCGCGCACATATTTATATATTTAGGTACAACTAACTTCCGAAACGCCATTAAGTTTCAATCGAACTGTAATAATTAGATATTTTGTACATAGCAATATTTTTTTAATTAAGAATGAAGTGTGTAGACGTGTGTCATTCGTGTGTGCGTGTGCGTTTACATGGGCGTATACGTATGTGCGCGCACGCTGCTCTGTTACCTTAATGCATATACACGTGTGTGTGTGTGTGTGTTTGCATCTGTAAGTACATACTATCTCTACTCAGGTATCGGACTCCGGGGTCCGCACGCTCGCTATATACACGTGTGTGTGTGTGTGTGTGTTTGCATCTGTAAGTACATACTATATCTCTACTCAGGTATCGGACTCAGGCGTCCGCACGCTCGCGCGGCGCTGCTACAAGCTGCGGTACCTGAACGCACGCGGGTGCGGCGCGCTCGGCGATGACGGCGTGGAAGCCGTCGCGCGCGGCTGCTCTCGCCTGCGTGCGCTTGATCTTGGTGCTACGGACGTATCTGAGCAGGGCTTGCAGGTAATACTTACTAGCGGTTTTTTCTGGATTTGTTATGGTACATTTATAGTACTCAGGGATCACGTACAAATCCAATGCAATTATTAAAATCGGTCAAGCAGTTCCTGAGATTAAACAATCAACTCTTCAACATTACAAATATTGCATTATTCTGTATATTATTAGGTAGCTTAGAAGTATAGATTTACGTTACCATTTTTATGACATAGCGGACAACCGAGCCAATAGATCGCTTATTAAGTGGCCACAATGCCAAAATTTGCAGAGGAAATTAAAAGGTGCCGATTAATATAGACCCTAGCCAAATAATGAAATGGCTGATTAAGTAATTTCGCTGTGAATTACACTCATGTTATTTAGATGAAAATAATTAAAACAATATCTATAGTAAATAAACAATTATAGCAAGAATGACACTGCAAATTGCCTCTAAATAATATTCTTAATTTCAGATTCTAGCCCGTTGCTGTCCTAACCTCAAAAAGTTAGCGCTACGGGGCTGTGAATTAGTCAACGACGATGGCTTAGAAGCAGTAGCTTACTATTGCCGAGGTCTCACACAACTCAATATACAGGATACTCCAGTGACCCTACGTGGTTACAGAGCAGTGAAAAAGTATTGCAAACGGTGTGTCATAGAACATACCAACCCGGGATTTTGCTGAACTGTGGCATTCAATGGACTTAGAGGCTTTTTTGTTGAATTTGAGCGTGGCGATGATTTATGATTGTATACGAATACGTGAGGTTAAATACTTAATAGTAATGTGTTGAGACGTTTTAAATTGATAGCATTATGCAGTTCAGTGAATAGAAGCTTTATTGTGTTATCTGTGGTGTTTGTGACGTTATTTGAATAATTTATCTGTGGTGCGTTGACAGTTAAAAATGGAACTTTTTTATGGTGCTTTAGAAATTACTCGTTTGTAAATTGTATTTATAAATAGGACAGCAATGTGTAAAAATAAATATGATTTATTTTTAAATTGAATTTGTAAATAAAATCCAATTTTTTATTGTTAACTTATATATTATTTGATAAATATATGTTTGTACTTGATTCCTTTAACTATGCATTTATTATTAAAAGATGAATTATCTATCTTTAACTTATCCGCACATTATTACAGATTATACTCTAGAGGAATATAAAACAAAAAATACTTCAGCTGTGTTCAGCATCATTGAGGTATTATTATAGAGAGGACACCACGAACAAAATATGTGCGCGGCGCGGGGTGGCTAGTGAGTTTTTCATCACTTTGTAGATATTTTGCCGCTTATTACTTAAAAATTAAAACCAATCAATGTTACAAATAAATATTGTTTATCTTATTAAAAAAATACTTATGAATAAACTTATCAATTAAAACCAATCAATGTAACAAAAAAAATTAGTTTGAGACGATTGACTCTCTAGTGTTACAAATAGTGTAGTAGCGATGGCCTCTCTAGTACTACGTACATAGTAACTCAATGTTCAGCATGGACTAAATTACATAATAATACACATTTCAAATTAATTAAACACCTAGAACAAAATACTAACTTATAAATCGTATAGATATCAACTGACATCGCTTATAAGTTGTAATTTTTATCAAATTGTAACCAGTTTAAGGATACATTTAGAAAAATATGCAAGATCAAGACGTATTTTGTAACCTATAATATTCCAATATTACACCCTGATAGATATTTTGTTATGGAGAGCACGACTAGGGGTCGACCCTCGTTGATTCGATTTATTCGAAAAATCCGGAAAATATATTAGAGGTGAATTGATGTAATGAAGAGTCAAAAATTTTAAGAGAATTTTCTTTGGCAATCGTGACAAAATTTTTTAATTCTTTTATTTGTTCTAAACTACGAATTTGTATTTGTTAAAAATTTCTCTTATAATATTAGCCATTACTATCCTAACCTAACCTAACGCTGCAAGTCAGGACTCTTTTTCAAGATATTATATAGCGTTCTTTTTTTAGTATATAGGTATTAACTATTCAACATAAAATTTTTATAATCAAAATATGCAGTTAATATTGCAAGAGTAGGTGCAGGTAACTGCAAAAAATATCATTTATCTTTCACTTTTACTATTATAAAATAATTTACCTTTTTCATTCAATACAAATTAAATAATCATAATAACTTTAAGCTCATTCGCGTTTCCCAAGTATCTTCAGCTTACAAAGCGATTAAAATTGCGAAGTTTCGACGATCTTAATTAAGGAAGAAAATACCTGACGACTACGAAATTTTTCCTGACAGGATTTGCGTTTCAATTTGATAAAAAAAAATAAACGAAAAAGGATCTTGTTACGGAGTTTGGTTGATAATTATATTTAAAAAACCTTCCTGTTTCGTAAGGAATGGCGCTCATTGAAATATTACAAATTGTTTTTAAAAATAATTATATAACTAACTATATAATAAAGTAAATAAACCAAAACAATAGTCTGAAATTAAAATATGATTGCATAGATTACTAATAAAAAAATTATATACCTAGATTGCATCGCCTACATAAATTCAATTGAGTTACTATAAATAAGTTGTACAAACTTTCAATAAATTCGTTGGACTTTAGATTGGATCGTCGACCCTTTCGTTTGTT
>CAJQZN010026869.1:0-10480 GCA_907164685.1 Colias eurytheme
CTTAAAGTCAATCATAAGAACACACCCATCTATCAGCAATAACTCTAGATAAGCAAGCCATTAGTTATATAAAAGCATTTACAAGAACTCTTATTACGTTCAAATAAAAATCAAAATTGCATAAAAAACAATACATCCACTACGAGTGGTGCTCAAACGATGTCTTAGTTCGCTATTTTCATCAGAATGCCAATACTATTTATAATCTGGAGTATGGTAACCGCTGGTTAATCCAATTATGTATTGAAAAACACTCTTTATTTATTGTACACGAGAGGAACAAGGAAGGAATAAGTATCGACTTGTTTATACAAATGATCGAAATGAATATATTATCTCGTTTATTATTTTAGTCTATAATAGAAATAGATTTGTGAAGACGAGGTTTATCATGAGACCAATGTAAAGCTTGTGAAAGATATTTAACAGTAATATTAAATGAAGTCTGTTACTGATAACTTTATATTAATAAGTTATATTTAAGGGTTCAAAAAGCTCATCAGTTATCATCAATTTCAGATATTACGTTCCTTGATGGTACATTCACCCTTGCATATTCAAAAAGATTCTTATTAAATACGTATTTCTAAACCAGAAGCATCAAACAAAGATACAATAGTACCTATTATTGAAGAGTACACTTCTACCTATCTCTCAGAAGTCAGAGCCCTACCAGACAACAAATCTATAAAAATCAAATAAATCAACCAGCGAACAGTCCTCAACCAAACATTTCCAATGGCTTGAAAAACTAAACAAACAACCTGACATACAGATATGTTTAGACAATGTAATAAAACTTTAATAGACAGACGGTTATTTTTAGAGCAGACAAAATGTCGGAGAATGGTTCACGTGCATCTCAATAGTTCACTACAATAGTATATTCGATATCCACTAGTAACCCGCCCGCGGCTTCGCTCGCTTTTTCTAAACCCAATAAATGATATACTAAAACCTTTCTCGAGAATCACTCTATCTATTACAAACCACATCAAAATCCGTTGCATAGTTTTAAAGATTTAATTTAAGCATACATAGGGATATAGGGACAGAGAAGTCGACTTTGTTTTATACTATGTAGTGATTATCTGTATTCTGTGGTACCTACAACGTTCCCTTAATGCACAGAGATGAGAGCTGAATACTAAATGATAATGTCAAAGAACTGTTGGATCAATAGCTTTTATACATCGATGTTTAAGATTTTATACATCTAAACTAATATAATATTATATAGAGGAAACAGTTATTGCACGCCTCATAAGCGAAGCGTTGAGGTGGGTACTACTGTCACTTCGCGCAAAACATCTGATTTTTCAAACTTAAAATGTCTTTATGTATCATACATTGCACTTGTAAGATAATACATACACACACATATTAAGAAAAAACACTATTTTTAACGTTCATGATATTTTTGATGTCATTTTTGTTATTTAAACTAGTTAAAAAACAGTTTAAAAAAGTTCTGTCTTGGACGTCCGTGTGTCTGTATGTGCGGATCCTTTTTCTTGTTAACACGATAGCGACCGAAATACTTTACTAATCGAGTCTTTTTTTTTCTCTTACGCTTGAGTATGCTCAGGAATAGAACCCTTTCATTTTTCAGGGTCTGATTCAATGTGGTTTAATTGTTATTAAATAAACAAAAATAATAATTAATAAATATTTATTAAAAAAAAAATTATGAGGCGTGCACTTTTGGATTTTCCAAATTATATTTTGTATGTATGTTTGTAATATTTTCACACAAACTGCAGGACCGATTTCAAAAATTCCTCCACTAGTAGGAAGACACATTTTTTCATATTTCATTTCGTTTTTATCTTGCACCAGGCGGGGCTTTCCCGACAAGCTGCTAGTATTATGTTAAATTTGTATGTTTGTTTCTGTATTTGTCATATTTGCATATATAGCTAAACAATAGAGCTTTCATTTTGCGTAAATAGCTCAACAATAGGGATTTAATTAGTGATAGACATTAGTGCAATAGACAGGACACGTGTTGGAATAAACTTCATTTATATTGGCAAGGTTCCTTTCATTGATTGAATAGGAAAGTATAATGAACTTTGCGTCTCTATCGCTATCTTTACAAATATTAAATATTAATTTTTTCTCTGTTTACTTTTCTTCATCACAAAAATTCGTTCAGAATAGATAGATTTAATAAATGTATTATCTATCCCGGCAAACGTTGTTCTGCCTTACTCAATTCTCAGACCTACCATATGCACACAAAATTTCATGAGAATCGGTCAAGCCGTTCCGGAGGACTTTAACTTCAAACACCGCGACACGAGAATTTTAAATATTAGATGATGAAATATACTTTTTAGTGATTTTAAATGTCTGAATTCAAAATCCAGGATCTACTACCTATATAAAATGTAAATTATCTCTATACCAAAGGAGGAAGAAAGTAAATAAATATTTAATTAGTATCTAATTTTATCTCATTTTAATCGATAGAGTCTTAACTCTTGGCACACTACCACGATGTTTTGATTTATAATAACATTGTTGCTAAAATGTATACAGTCAATTACTAAGTGGTCCAGATGGCAGAATTTATGAATCATTTCGAATCCTTTCATGTATAATATAATATTATTATTCCATTTAATTTAATTAACAACATAGGTACGCAGTTGGTCTGCTTCATTCATTCATGCTGACTAGCTGTGCCCCGCGGTTTTACCCGCAGTGCTCCGCTCCTGTTAGTCAGTGATGATATATAGCCTTCCTCGATAAATGGGCTATCTAAGTCTAACACCAAAATAATTTTTCAAATCGGACAAGTAATTCCTGAGATTAGCGCCTTCAAACAAACAAACTCTTCAGCTTTATAATATTAGTAGGTATAGATAAGTATTGATTATATTATTATATATAAACTCTAAATACTAATCCAATTACTTGGTCAGATTTTGAACTAGAAAAAGGATAATTATTTTTTAATCTACATCACAGATAATGACGTAATGCAAGTACATACATATAAAAAGCTTGTAAAGCTAGTCGATCAATACCGCGTGTGATAACATGATAAAAATATACGTGGTGATAAGAAACAATGATAATCGAATCGACTTAGGAGGGTCTTCATTTAAAAAAGAATTTGCTAGAACGAAAATCGATTTTTTTTTTCTGGATGTTGTACTTGCTTCTACTATATAATTTAGCGATGACACTTTTTAATGCTTGAGTAAACCATGACATAGCATAAGTTTAATAAATATAAATAAATAAATAAATACTATAGGACATTATTACACAAATCGACCTAGTCCCACAGTAAGCTCAATTAAGGCTTGTGTTGTGGGAACTAGGCTACGCTAAATATAATATAATATTTAATAAATAATAATAACACCCAGACCCAAGAACAAATAATTGAGTTCATCACACAAATATTTGCCCTGACCGGGGATCGAACCCGGGACCGTCGGCTCAGTAGGCAGTCACTTTACCACTGCGCCAACCGCGTCGTCAAATCGTCATAATAATCGTCATAATAAAACATGTGTATTTTTCTGTCCGCTATGAAAGAATCAAATACGTAGATATTAATTTGAGCTGTATCTAACATAGCTGAGCCTCGCGTGGCTCAGCTCCTGTTGGTCTTAGCGTGATGATATATAGCCTATAGCCTTCCTCGATAAATGAACTATCTAACACCGAAAGAATTTTTCAAATCGGACCAGTAGTTCCCGAGATTAACGCGTTCAAACAAACAAACAAACTCTTCAGCTTTATGATATTAGTATAGATGTGTTTTCTTTATAGTCTCGAATTTACAAACATCTACTTACTAATTCTGAATTAAATTAAAATGTAGTGCAATTATCTACAATCAAAAACCTAATAAACATAATATTATGATAATTGATAAATGCCCGGGAAATTGAGGTTAGATACCCTCCATCTCGTAAATATTCATCAAACATCACAAAAGATGCCGACACGTATCTCAATATAAATATTTTGTTATTCCGTCCGTTTGTGTGATATAAGTTGTCTGTGCATTGAGAAATATGATGGAAACCTAATAATACCAAATTATAATGAGACCTAGAAGTTACTATGTACCTACCTAGTACCTACTAAAGAAATGAATTTTAACGTAATAAAGGTACTGTATGTTATTAATTGTAAAAGGTAACTTAAATGTGCTTAAATATTGTAGGTAGTTAATAAATTTTTCTAAATTCTGAAATTCAGCCTTTGGATGCAATCTTGAGTATCACTAGCACATGAGATAAATAAATAAATAAATAAAAATCGTTTATTTGGAAACAATACATAAATACAAAACAATTTAGACACGACGATCGCCTCAACTAGGAATATACCTACCTTTGCTAGAGCCGATCGACGCCTTCCTCTCCAGAGATACAATCAGGTAAACCATACAATAATCAGGTAAAGGTGTTTTAAGCCTGCTATTCTCTGTGAATTTACGTGCTTTCCAATATATTTCGAGGACTTTTTGTTTGTAAGTAAATATTTAAAAATTACCAATCACTATTTTTTGACACCACTCTGCTTTAAACATCTCTGAATCTGTTAAACATAGTACCTAATAAATAGACAAAAGACGAAATAATCTCAAATATGTATAATGCACAGCTACAGATTTACACAACACCACATTCGTTTTTAAATTAGCAAAAACCCATGAACTCCAGGTTATATGTTAATAACATACCTATTATACCTACCTATTACTTAAATCGAAATTTGATTTTAAACATGAAATTGATTTTATATATGATAAGCAATTAATTTGGTTTCAAGATAAAATTCACGAAGAAGAAAGTAGATACCTACCTACACTAGATAAAGTTTTACCAAAATTTAAACTTCTATATAAAAAACTATGTACTTCTATATAAACGTGTTTTCTTAACAAACTGAATTATTATTCCGTTTCTGGTTAGAAATAGTTGCACAAACGCTTTCAAAACAAATATTTCAACTCCGTACACAATAATCACCTTCAGTAGTTAAAAATACAAAACGTACAGATTTAACGCAACTAACTTGTTTCCCAATTTTATAGTTACCATCGACATATTTTTATCAATAACTAGCGGTCCGCCCCGGCTTCGCCCGTGGCATATTTACGTTTTCTCTACATAAGAACCATCCTCATACTTCAAGGAATATAATAAAAAAAGAATTATCGAAATCGGTTCAGCCGTTCTCAAGTTATGCGCTTACCAACACATTTTGGGATTCATTTTTATATTATAGATTATTTAAGTTTTGTTAATTTACTACCTATATGTTCATAAGTAATATTAATTATATCATTATAAGTTAATAAAAGTATTAAAACTTACCGTTTATAATAATAGGACAATCCGAAAATATTTCAACAACACATTTTACTGTTTGACACACGAAACAATTAACATTTAAAAAAAGAACACAGTCCGTACACACAGGCCGAATTAAAAAAAAATAACGCGAAAACCGCCAAAGCGCTTGTTCGAGGTCGTCGATATGTCACCGAAATACAACGAGCTTTACGTCTGCACTGGATCTCCGTAAAACACTATTTTTAAACATTATCCTTTCACAAATAATTTTAACACAGTTTAAAAACAAAATTCATAATACGAGTGTAATTGTTTGTAATCTGTACGAAGGCTATAAACTGGAATGCTGGTCGAAAATGAGTTTTATTTTTAAATAAAAAAGCGCTGGGCGGGCGCGCGCGTCCGCGGTAAGCGAAGCTCGAAATTCGAATTTAGGTTAGAAACGCGGGTTATGGCGTCACGCACACATGCGCAAAGCTACATGTATGTACAAAGGTTAAAAGTTTTCCCGCCTGGCATTTTCATGAACTAAATTTTGTTTACTCGGTGCGTTCAAAAACAAACACTTATAAGAATAGAACTAATGGTTTATGAATGTTAATATTAATGGAAACATTATTGAAGGTAAGCTTTATTGTGTTGATTTATATAAGTGCTTTTATAAAATTCGATTTTGTTTCTACATAGTTTCAATGCTCTTTATTCAATAGCATTTCCTTTCTTAGAGCTCCCAAAAATGTAAGATAGTGAAGTAATGATGAATAATGTTTATTAATTCCAAAAATTGCCATTTCATACAACATTAAGAACGATATCGAACTATTCAGTGAACAAAACTTCGTCTTTTTACACAATTTTAACTACTTGAAACTGAAATATATCAACTCATACCTCAAAAACCTTATTGTCTATTAAACGCATCTATTATATACCTAATCTATGGCTCCACACATGCAAAAACACGCGTTCCTCTGGCAGACTACCCGGCGTTTACGTAGATCGGCCGAACTTGCAATATTACTAAAATACACACAGATGATTCGCCGACACCGCACCTAGTGGGTACTATTGGAACTAGAACGATTCGAGTTGTGAGTGAGACTGCTATTGTGAGAATCATAGTAGTTTTGATAACTGCGATAACTGCGCAGGAGACCTAGCACAGTGAAACTTTTTGGTTCTAGTGAAAGCCGTCGTGTATTTAGTGTAAAAGTAAATTGAAAGTGAAATTTTTGCCATTGCCATGCCATATATCTCAACCTCCACATTTACGTTTACTGTAGTAACTATTTAGTAATCGCTGTGGTTTAAATCACAGAACCCATCGCTTAAAAGCTTATCAAATTAGCTTTTAAAAGCACAAACTTAAAAACCTTACCAGATGTGTACATTTCAGATGCATTCAATGAAAACACTCACCTGCTAATACATATTTTGTCGGCGGACAACAAGAATCAAATGAATTAAAATGAAGTTCTTTAAAACTCCTCGTAATAAAGTAAGTAATAGAATTAATAAGATTGATTTAATAAAAATGAGTACCAATAGTAAAATAATGAGTCACCATCGTTAATTGTGAATTACTAAGCAGTGTGGATCTTCTCACTTTTATTACGATTCGAGAACCATTGATAGCGCAACCAAATTGTTTTTTAAACGTTGAAAAGATTTATATAATTGTGCAATGAATAATACAAGGACGATTGTTTATGTTGAAATTCTAGAAAAGCTTGAAATTTACTTTTAAACTAAAAATAAAAATTCATTTTGGAACCGCGGCTTAGTTTAATCAGTATTCGATTTTAAAAATAATAATAATTGTAGATCATACATTATTTTACGACAGAATCTGAAAAATTAAAATCATTTTTGCGTAGGTATTGGAAAGTTTGTCTATATTCATCAATGTCATCCAAATTTTAAAATATTGTAAAATAATTGATAGATGCTTTGTCATTCTCTAATTTGCGGAACACATCGATTTTTAGGGCGCTTGTGCACTACAAGGAATTTTACTGTCCGGCATTCCGATTTTTTACGGTCCGGTTTGGCATGAAAAAACCGATGAATTGCTTGTGCACCTGTACTCGGATCAGTGCGGTACAGTTCAAGGAAGTATGGCGGTATAATGCTATCATAATTGATTGTTTTCGCATTTTACAAGAAACGAGTAAAAATATAGAAGGTGAAATATATATACTTCGTTATAATAAAAAGTAAAGTTCCGTAAGAGATTTAAAATGCGTGTTTCACTTATTTATTTTAATCGGTGACGAGGAGCTAAATCTATTCCCACTGGAACTTTAACTTACCAACACTTACTTAGATAATAATTATAGGTCAATGCTTGGTCAATGTTGTATAAAATAACAATACCGACTTCTCAAATCTCATTGCCAGCTAAAAGAAAGTAAAACAAGAGCTTGCTTTCAATTGGCATATGCAATAAAAAGAGTAAAATCCAAGCAAGTGGGCACTCGAAAACAATTATACCTACAGCGACTCGTAAACTCAAAAAACCATCCGGAATAGGGAAAAGTAAAATGTCGGACAGTAAAATTACGTATAGTGCACAAGCTAGTATTTAGATTAATTGCGTGCCATACCGGACCGTAAAAAATCGGAATGCCGGACCGTAAAATTCCTTGTAGTGGACAAACGCCCTTATTATGGTTTGTTTTTCGCATGGGTTTTTCGTGTCTAGAGATAGTTAGGAGGCTAGGTAGTGACATAGACTAATTTTTCGGTGAAACATAACTTTCCCGTGGGAATTTTCTTTGACACTGGGCGGAAAGTATTCTTCATACGAGTGACACAATTATCTAATATCTAATAATAATCCAAATATTATAATAACAACATTTTAAGTTTTTTTTTTTCAAATAGGTCATCAAACTCAAACTCGAACATATTTTATTTATTCAGTTACTTCTTAAAGAAGGACTTTTGAATCGTCTTATCATTGTTTTACCATTTACAAACCATCTACAATCAGTATTATAATATATACTTTATTATTATCAAAATAATTGTATTTCAATGTAATTCTTTGCCTTTGTTAAATGCATCCTTGATAAAAATAATTTTTCACCGTGTCATCGCATCAAAGACGTAAATAAAATAATATCACTGAAGTTATAATAATAACCACCATTCATAAAACGGTATCGTACGTTTACCTACGTAAACATACGCGACCGCAAAATTACTGGAAAATATATTTAGACTAGCCGCTTGCGCTGGCTTCTGCTGTGGCAATATTGCATGTAGCAGTTAAGTGGTTAAATCAGCAGATTATTTAATAGACTAGGTTGTTGATTAAATGGCGACGTTTCAGTAATCTTTCTTAAATTATACGTATTTGTATTAAACGTTATGACTAGATTCTTCAGGTAGGTAGTTAATTCAACGGCAGGTAAAAATCAAGAGACGTCTGATTTAACAAATTGGCTACGAGTCTACGACGTATACACACACAGACACAGCCTCAACTTACATTACAAAATACTATGTACAACATAATATTATGAGCAAGTTACGAAATTAAACTAAAAAGTATCTAGGAATGTTTATAGTGCGACACAAAAGAGATGAAAATAAATGAGGGCGCCACCGTCGCTCATATAGCAACACTGATACTGCGACGCAAGCGATCTTGATACTATAGAATAAAAATCCAAAAATCTATATAATATAATCTAAAATAAATACCGCGATTTAAACCGTTATAATTGTTTCATTGTAGCAATAGTGTAATTTAAGACAAAAATACATTAGTATTTTAATTGACCTACCTAGGTCAAATTTTACTTAAATGTATTTGGAATTAGTTATTTTATAAAAATCGGTCAAGTGTTTAGACTGCAGAGGCACACATAGAATCAAACATACAAACAAACAAGCATACATGCAGCTCAAATACATTACCCTCTTTCTGGGTCCGTCGGGTAGAAAAAAACAAGGCGATTTGAAAACCACATATTTTTATTTTTTTTTTGTAGATAAATTTTGTACATTAATATAATTCATCAAAATCTAAATATTCTACTCCTTCAAAGGACTGATCATCACTCTGTTTCGAAGTACTGGCAAGAGGGTACGGGGCATCTTCAGTATCTGTAAATATGATACAGTAAATATGATTTTTTTTCTTATGGTTTGATTGATTAATAGATAGATAGCTGTATGAAAACAGTTATCACTATACTATGTAGTAAAATCTAAACTAGGTACTTTATTTGAGGCTGGTTGGATTGGATATAACTTCTTGACTCAAATTGTGCTGGTCGCACTATAAAAACTAGTTTTTGTTTACATACAAATAACCTCAAATTAAATTGCGAAAACGTAATAATCGCCATACATACATACATTAAACACTCGTTACTAATGGAATATTCTATTTTACGTAGTACTGAGCAAAAATAAATGGAATCTCACCGGTATATTCTGCTGTACGTTTGTAAACGTTTTCCAAATCAGTCAATAAATTTCCAGCTTGAAATTCGGACAAACACCGAATAAAAACTTTATACACCACATCACGGACACCGCTACGTTTAACCTTTTTCATGATGTCTCCTTTTTTATTTAAATTTCTTGTTCTAAATAACAATTTTATCTCAATAATTCTCCACTTCACGAAAAAAACAACAAATTTTTATTCAACTTGACAGCTACATTGCCAATTCAGGGTTGCCAGGTAATGAAAAACGAATTAGTTCCAAAATAATTAATTTCATCTCTTTTATGTCGTACTATAACTTTCAAGCTTGTGTTTGTATCAAATAAATAAATATCTAGAATGTAGTAACTAGTTCTACTATTATGAAAGCTTAATTTCGAGTGTTGAAAGATGATGGATAGATGTTTTCATGTTTATTAATCTTTATCCAGAAACAACAGATATGCATCGGGATTAGAGCTTTATTGTATAATTTTTATACCTATAAGTACATCTAAATATTTTTATCAGAAGATGTTTTTAATAATTGTGACATTTAGTAGATCTGACAGGACTCCTAATTTAATGACTGGATTTCATTTTTATGTGTTTACTGTTTACTCATTTACTTTTCAGTATTTTACTGCGATTTCAATTTATTATGTTATAATGATGGGTTAACGAGCTTATTGCTACATAATTAAAT
>CAJQZN010026871.1:0-14090 GCA_907164685.1 Colias eurytheme
TTTCGAACGGCACGTTGTGTGAAACGTATATCCGCCATTGAATGGTTACACCGCGGGATGGTCGGCGGTGTCTTTCCCCTGTCATCAAGAGTCGAGTTCCTAGCAAAGAGAGCGCCCAAGAGTTCGGCTTTCTCTTTAGCGGAAAGGGCCAGAGAGTTTTTACATTAAAAAAAGACGTATCGAAATCGGTCCACCCGTTCAAGCGTGATGCCGTGACCAAGGAAAACGGGTTTCATTTTTATATAAATTATAAATAGATGATGACACATTTCACTATTTACTTATTAACACAGAAAATTTACACCAGTGAAACATAATTACTTTCTTTATTATTCAAGTAATATCAACATTGAGCCAAAATGACGGAATAAATAAATAAGATAGAAGCAATTCGTAGAAGACAGTATTTCCACTAAAATATTTAACAAATAGCCGTGTAATATTTTACCTAGTACCTATTATAGTGATACAGTTAATATATGATTCACTTTTATCGCCCTCTAAGGGTCAAGGCTAAGAAATAAGGCCAGTTCTTAAGATATTTTTTATGCTCGTGCAACAGAGATGATAAAATAATTTATCCTTTGCTAACAATAACACAAAAAATAGAATAATAAACTGATTAATTTAGCCTTTCACGGATTTCTACTAAACATATTTTTATTTTATTTCCTTGAATTATTTTTCCGTAAATACGTACACTGAAGGATTACCTATAGATAAAGATTGAATCAAATTAACGCACCACTACAATATTGTTACCGATAACTTAACAATTTGTGTTCACAAAACACGCAATAAACTAAAGGATTAAGCGTGAGCACAGTCAATTAAACAAACAATAATTAAGATATCACTCCAACAGATTTATTTAATTATCTAATTTAACGGCTACAGCATAATCCCTTCCGCGGCTAAAACTAACACCAATTAAAAATAATCGTAACTTCTCAATCGTAGACAGGATGCATCTAATAAAAACTGAATGGTTGAATCGTGGACTTTTTTCCCTTAAAACAAGGATATGCTGGCAACAGTTAGGGTTGGCACTGCCAGACGAGTTTCTATTGGACATTTAATTGTGCCAATACGCAAAACTGAGTGCCAAGTGCTTACAGAATAAACGTCGACGGTAAGTGTTTAACTGCAAAAAGATTGAAAATTTTCAAATACCTATTTGATTACTCTTTATAATTATAAACTTAAGCTTAGAAATTACTTAAATACTTATTTTTAGTTAGCAATCTAGCATGTAGGTATATGCACAGAAAGTATTATTACCGTGTATTGCATCGTCTAAAAATATGAATGACTCTTATCCAAATTACAAAAAAATATAATTATTTTGTGCCAACCCTACCGCGACCTGTCTTAAACACGCAGGGGGGGATGAAGCCGATGAAAGCACTCAAATATTGAACTGTAGGGATGTCACCGTAATGGAAAATATCGCTAAAGCCTCAGTTAGGGCTTCCAATGAATCGTGGATGTTCGCGTTTATTTTGGATTACAAGTAATTGTTTTCTAATCGCCGTGTTTTTGAAGCGTGTATAAATGAAGTGTGTTTGGGTTATTTCTATGTATTTTTTATATTAATATTGATTTATTAAGGTAAATTCCACGTATTTTGTAAAGGACGTTATAGAACAGATGGTATATTTCGTCATAAGTAACGTATCTATCTGAAAGCATGCTGTGATGTTACAAATCGAGAATGAAGGAAAAAATCTGGTGATAACGCGAGTCCGTAAGAGTATTTCTTACTGTTTCCATTCTTCTAGTAAAAATGGTTATAAGATTACTTAATAATGAATTATGTGTACAACTTGAAAGAATATAAGTTCCGCAATTTGAATAACTACCAGCATTATATTTTTAATTTATCATTAAAAATGATTATTCATCCAATAATACGTAGGTTAAAAGCAAAAGATGCTCTTAAAAAATTCTTGTAGGTAGGTACAATAACAATTATCAATAAATACTCTTAAATAAAGAAATAACGTATATTATTATATCCCTCAGCCCTGTTCACAAGGAGGTCACACTTACGCGGTTGCAAAATTCCCTCCTCAGGTCATTCACCCCTCTCATTAGGAGATAACTTCATTGACAAGTGTAGTAATGAGGTGCTAACATTACTATTGTTATATTTATCTAAAATAAATATTTAGTTAACAGTTGGTAGATATAGTATATTTGAGCAAGATTAGTAGAGGGAAGTAAATATTTTAGAACGATTATTGCTTATGAATTGTATTGTATTTGAAGTTTTATAATCAACATTATAATCTGTATTATTTAAAATTTTTAGCATCTTACTTACGTAGGTAAGTTAAGTAAGTAATATGTACTTAGATACTTTATATAAAACTTAAGCTTAAACATGTTCACTATTTTTCTTCAAACAAACAAACGAAACCACTATATATTCATTCTCAAATACAATAAAATCTGAATAAAACCATTCACTTGGAGTAAATAAATAAATAATTTGGAAAATCCAAAAGTGCACGCCTCATAATTTTTTTAAATAAATATTTATTAATTATTATTTTTGTTTATTTAATAACAATTAAACCACATCGAATCAGACCCTGAAAAATGAAAGGGTTCTATTCCTGAGCATACTCAAGCGTAAGAGAAAAAAAAAGACTCGATTAGTAAAGTATTTCGGTCGCTATCGTGTTAACAAGAAAAAGGATCCGCACATACAGACACACGGACGTCCAAGACAGAACTTTTTTAAACTGTTTTTTAACTAGTTTAAATAACAAAAATGATATCAAAAATATCATGAACGTTAAAAATAGTGTTTTTTCTTAATATGTGTGTGTATGTATTATCTTACAAGTGCAATGTATGATACATAAAGACATTTTAAGTTTGAAAAATCAGATGTTTTGCGCGAAGCGACAGTAGTACCCACCTCAACGCTTCGCTTATGAGGCGTGCAATAAGGCCACAAATAATGACTGTATCGAACGGCTTAATTTAGTTTTTGTGCACGACCAGCTCGAACAAATTGAATTGTTAAATAATTGTTATAGTTACTACAAATTTGCTGATTATATTTATAATACGAAATATTAAGCTTTATTGTTATTTCTAGTGCTATTAAATAGTAAATATACTCACAAATTACTAACTACAGCTATAATGATTTATTTAAAAAAACACGTCAATAAAATATCAATTGAATGTTAAAGATACCTACATAATGTTCGTTTCTGAAGTAGAATCGGTGTAATTCAACAAGGAAATTAATGCAGTAGTTTCTACTAACTTACATTTAACAAGCTTTTTTATAAAATTACTAGCTGTCCGCCCCGGCTTCGCCCGTGGTACATATTTACGTTTTCACTACATAAAAACCATCCTCGTACTTCAAGGAATATAATAAAAAAAGAATTATCGAAATCGGTTCAGCCGTTCTCGAGTTATGCGCTTACCAACACATTTTGCGATTCATTTTTATATATAAGATTATGCGTTAGCAGCGAAAGAGTACACAACGAAAACTGTTTCATAAAACGTACAACATACACGAAACATTTAAAATCGATAGAAACATGCAAATAAATCCCAACTGTTTTAAAAATATCTGTAAACTGTTATATTTATTTGCTCCGAATACAAAACGATTTTCATAAATCATCTACATACATCAACCAAAGGTATAACTGTCAAAAGCTGTCACGTGAACACGGCGGGATATTAAAAAAACAAAATGGCCGCGCTGTCACTTTTATTTTAAGATGCGCTTCCATACTAACACCACTTAAGGAAGTACTTGTAAACTATACAGATGTAATTTTTTGTGTTGATAAATAGGAAAAATAAATACTTAAATAAGTACATCTATTTATTCTAGAAAAATAAATATCTAGGTAACTATTCTTAATGTATGTGCACATACATAATGAATTGACAACAAGCAGGATATAAAATGCAATTGGCGGCTTTATTGCTGAACAGCAATTTATATAATAGAGCCATCTTCTGATTTAACATCTTCAGTAAAATCTAGTAAAGCATATGATAACCGACAACAACATTATTTAGGTACCCAGGCATAGATGTTGATCTTTGCCTTCCGAAGCAAAAGAATGAATCTCTCAATAACACTAACTACCTATCTATCACCTATCAAAAGCTGTCCTCTTATAATTACCTTTATAAAATAAAATAATGAAGAAGCTACACTATCCGCTTTCAACAAGTAGCTACCAGCTAGTGTACCTGGTTCTTTATTTAACGTCACTCTCAACGTCATCTTAAAGTATTAATTACAAAGCACGGAACACCAACATCAAGCTATTAACGTAGAAATTTGAATAGTTTGAAATACAATAGTTTCATTGGCTGGCCGCCAACGTTGCGTTTGACGCGGTACATAAAAATCCTGAATTTCTGTAGGTAGAAATGTTTTAGATTGTATTGGTTTTACCACTAGAGTACATATATTTTATTTGCGAAACTTGTTATAAAATAGTTAATATCAACAAATTACAGATTATGATTACAATTTGAAATTTAATAAATTACGTTGTATCAAAATAAATGTCATTTGCTCTAAATTATAATTCGATAACTTTATCAAATAGGGTGAGATAACTTTATCAATAAGAAAAAAAAATTAGGTAGCAGTACTTTTTTTTCTTTTTTCGTATTTTGACGATTCAAAAGCGTTTCTAAACAAAGTTCATATGAAAAAGATAATGTTCAAGTTTAAATTTACTCATGAGAACAAAAAAAATCCATTAATTTATTAATTAAAAAAATATATACATATTAAAAAAAAAAAATCAGCATTTAAATCGCCCACTTAAAAACGCTAACACATTACAGGGACGGGAAGGTCAAAATAAATAATTCGCACATGAATTTTCTTGAGGTAAATTCGGGAACAGCCCTCCAGCACTTCCGGGAAACCCTGGACTCGTCTTCCGGCCGACTTCCGGTAGGATGCCGCGCGTTATTTCATACTTTGCAAGTGGTTCTTTCAGAGAACCTTTTTGTGGTAAAGTTTTTAAGGAAACGCCGCCAAGTAATGTGAGGTACTTTGATGTGAATGGACTTTTTGTTACAATAGAAATGGCCGTGGCTCTGTATTGAAATAGTTCATTATCTTCTAATGGACGGTTTCATTATTTTGTTCAAAATAGAATGTAAGTATAACCTTTTTCACTGTTTGCCGAAACTTAATAGTTCTTCATTCAAGTTTGTTCTAAATAACGATTTTTTTATTCCTTACACGTTCAAGTCATAGGTTTAATTACTTAGCCACACTAAAAATTGCTCTAACGAAAATTGATCTTGACTGACGTGAAAAAATTGGATGCTATTTTGTCATCACTTTAAATTCTTACACAATTCATCTTTCCACCAAGCAACATTTCACCCACATGGCAACAAGAATGATGTATTACAGCCAATCGACGTAAAAGTTCAACTTCACCAACCATAAACAACGAAGATACAATGACGACAGATTAACGAACCAAAAATTGTTTGAAAACTGTTAACAAAACTGCTCAAACCCGCTGCTTCTCATCTGTTCAATGCAAACAAAAGCGAATGTCTATTTCCAGAAACTTCGAAATTGGAAAACAAAACAGCTCTTATACCAATTTACATAAGACCTATATTCTGCTGAGCAATTGTAAACCGTTGTTGGTAAATCTCGACCTGATTGGGCTGCGGGTCAATTTTCGACTCTATGTCAATGAAAAACGAATTATTCGACGCTAAATGCAAGATAAACACACATGCTTGTCTAGTTAACATAATATATGAAGAGGATTGTTTAAAAACACGCCGCTGACAGACATTGAGTGCATTGCTGATGCCATGTTGAAGCATTAATTTATTATTAAAATTGTACACAACGCATTGTTTACACATTTTGTTTACAAAGAGTCACATTAATTATATCGCTGAATGATATACGAAACGCTTGCGGTTAGCGAATGAATAATGGCGTCGTAATAAAATAAATAAAGTACAGAAAGTAAGCTTCACGCATAACTCAAGATGTTCCAAGCTTTAACTTACATTCGTACTTCCCATTTGCAACACCAATCCAGTTTTATTTTGTCCCGAAAATCAAGAGCAACGCACTTACTTCACAATTATAATATTAGCAAGATAAACATTGACTTACATGTTTCAAGATCCCCAAAAGCAATTACTTACACTAATTAATGTTATATTCGAAGTTTCAAATCACAAAAATATGCAGCGCACCTATATATGCTAAATACATTGATCTTAAAATACACTAAACCAGCCTACAGCAATACAAAATAACTGTAGCTACAGCAAACACCATTAACGAACTAGGCAACTCATTTAAAACATTATTAAATCCTCATTTCGCAAGATAATCTATAGCTTTAATAGCGGTTAATAAATCTTTAATTATCAAGATTGCATGTACCAGGAATAACAAGATAAGGATAAAATAGTTATGTAAATCAGGACCGGTCGGGAAAATGGAAGCATCATGGATACTGAGTCAGGATTTAGTCCGTCAAGTAGGGCTGAGCCAATTTATATTATGCATCTTGTGGATGGAATATTAAAAAACGGGTGGGTTGCAAAATATGATCAATTGTGTAATGGGTAAGGTTCAGTTTTGACTGGTGTTATGTTACGTAATCGAGAATAGATGTAAGAGCTGTAGCTTTACAATAATTTATAAACAATTAATTACATTGATAGGTATGTATTGCAAAACGACCCGCTGATCTTAGACAGTTGGTATTCTATAAACTAGGAACTTTGAGCTTATTTTAAAGTGTCGATTATTCGATTGTATATTTTGTACCGAACATAGCTGTTATACATAACAATAAATAACATACAAACATAAATCCATAACAAAAAAGGGATAAAATATTTACCCTCGTAAAGTACTCAATACCTTCAACATATCTACCCGCAAATTGCGAGATTATTTGTGCATATTATTTTTACCTGCAGAACTGAATAAATAGCGATTCAATTCGGGAGACTTAGCAACCCTTCGTCTTCGGCTCTCAGCGCAAATCCCTCTTTGATCGACTTCTGTCCCTATCAAGTGATTCTCTAGTTTTGTAGGTTTAGTTCTACACGAGCTGAATAACTAGTAAGTTTTTATCGCTCCATTTTTAGTAGTCTGTGAACTAAATGTTAGTTTCATATTGGAATTTGTTTGAACAAAAAACATTTTTGGTATAACATTTGAAAGGCATTGTACATACTATAAGCTATAAATCAATGGTTTAGCATAAAATATATATTATCATAAAAGAATGCATACCTATTACACATAAACGAATTAGTTACCATACGATTCATAGGTACCTATATACCTAAGAATCACATTATTTAACAAACTATTAAACAACTTTAAACCGGTAACTCGATCATTCAACGACACAAACAATCGACTCATAATTAAAAAGAAATGAAATCATCTTACGGAATGCAAGTGTATAATATAATATCTCGTAAAATAATGGCGTTTTAAAAATAATTAAAGGCTCGTGTCATATGTACGACACAAACGATGTTAATTATATTTGCAAATAAATTGAGTATAAGCTTCGTTATTGGCGAATATTTTATTACTCGTGCATTAAGTTTAATAAATTCGATGATGAAAAATATTATCGTGTTTGCATTTTGCGAACTGGAAGAATGTTTGTTTTTTATTACACGTGGTAAATAGTTAAGAGGCCGTATCGATTTTAGAGTGATTTTGGCTTGTTTCTGTAATTCTTTAGGAGCTCGTTTAAAAAAACTAAATTAGTAACAATGTGTTATAATATCTCAAATATACAATAGGTACAGTTTATATCTATTTTAAATGTGCCTAAGTTTATAAAATAATAAAATTAAGAATGGTGTTCAATGGACTTAATTCGTTTTACTACTAACATCACAAACATTATTTAAAATTGGAATAATATTAATTCAACGAAAACAACTTATAAATGTTTTATAACAACAAGGATACAACCATTAAAAGAAATGAAACAGTGAAATGAGATACCGGAAGATTCAACAAGGAAAATTACCTTAATTATAGGCGAAGTCAATAAATGTTTCGAATTTCATTCACATTAATCCATCAGTTTTATGCAAAGGAAAAACAAACATTAAAACCGAAAAAATAACATTTAAATTTAAGAAGAAAATTCATGTGTTTTAGATTCTTCATTGTTTAAAACCGTTGTAACAGCTTACACTTTCTGATGATTTCTTAACTAAATGATACGAACTCAATATTTAAGTAATAAACAACAATAATTGATGACTCTAAATCATCCGTTACCATTTGTAAAGAGGACCAACCTTTAACCTGGCTTTGTAGGCGTCTGCGCAAGTCGAATTCATGATTTGAAGTGACGTGCCCTCATTCTTTTATAAATGTTGCAATTTAATTTCTGATCACGGTATGTTTTGTATGGACTTTTAATTAATGATATTTGGCAATGTGTTATCTAAGTTAGCAGGATTGAAGTTTCGAACAGCGCAAATATGATGTGGCATTTTGCATAACTACTTACTAACACAATTAACATTTACTTCCTCCTGAGTACACATACTACTATTAAAACAAAAATTGGGTATTTTCAACTACAATATCAATTTCTACCAAGATCAACTAAAAACCATCTCGATACGAAACTTCCAATAAAATAGCAATAAGTATTTCAATTCTATGTAGGTACGCATATAAACGACTATCTCTATGTCCTATGTCGTTTCTAGGAACTGGTCACCTCACCTGTCTTTCAATAGCTTTTCGAATATATTTGAGAATATCAAAGGAAAATCACTGGAAAACATTTCGGAGGCGTTATGTTTTGGATGGTACATATCGAATTTTAAGCTCAAACAAAAGATTGTGAATTTATTTTATATCTAAGAAACTTTATTAGATCACTACTAAATGAAAATACGATATTTTTCTTTTCGATTCCATACTGAATATTTATATATATATAACTGCAATTTCAAACCAATTTGCTGACTTAATACTTACAAAGACCATCTTCAAGTTACACGTTTTCCAAATTCTGCTCATAGTTCGGGCAAATAAAACAACATCAGCAGATACTATTCTTACAATACCACAGAATACATACGACCTGTACCCTAAGTTCTGACTATCGCAAAATACTTAATAGTACCTACTTCCAACTGTCGTAAATGTTAAAACAATTCAAGTAACGCTATCTCACATAACTTAATCCATATAATTGCAACATGATAACACTCAAGTTACAAAAGATCATCATTTGTACCCGTCAACATTTCTCGACGTGTGTATTCATTATTTTTTATGTAGGTACGTCTTTTTGATACTGTATCTCTACGGCTTTCTTGTGACATTTAAATGTTTGAGCAAATGAAATTTTTGTTATTTTAGTAAGTGGCACTTTACTTATAACTAGGTACGTGTTAGTTGTGTTAACTTTTTATATTCACTATTAATTGTAACTTTCATTACAGATGCAAAATTAACTTGTTTAGAAGGAAGGTATTATTATAATAATTACCTATAACAAAAATGACAATAGTATACCTACGTAAGTATAGAACAGAAAAATAGTAAACTACGAATAACGCAGAAAGCTTTTTACTGAAAAACATTTCACAAACGAATAAAGCACATTCTCCTTCATCTTTAAACTACTTCATCTTGGTTTATTATGAGTTACCAACCTATAATAATAACTATTAAAACCAAGCTTAAAATTAAAACCTATACCTTACCAACACAAGGTAAAACGTTTCGTTATAAGACTCATTAAAACATATTAACAGTAAATGACCAGTGCAGGCTCATACCTGTTAGTCGGCACATCTGCCCTTTGTACGAAACATAAGCGATGTTAATATCTCTCTTACACATATGCAGTACAACGATTAAAGAGCGGGATAGAATGATTGCACAATAAGTTTATACGTTCAAAGAACTTTCACGTCTTCATTATGTGCAGGTAAAAATTGTATTGCGAATATTTCACACGGTTATTTAGGGTTTATTTCTATGTATCAAAGCTCAATTCATACTAAAGCATCAGGTCTGGTTTGTGATACTGATGTTTGTTAGTCTACGCATAGGTAAGGAACAACTTAACGAACTTGAATGAAATAAAAATTACCGAGTAATTGACATCGTCTTGGCATTAATTATTGAAAAACATAATAAGTTTTCGATTATGTCTGAAGTAACAAATTACGATAAACAATAAACATAAAACATTGAATTGAGTTCATAAATAACTATTTAAATATCATATCACCTAAAGTTATAACAAAATCGAAACCTAGCTCAGCTATTTAAATATTTCAAAATAACTGATAATTTCAAAATAACATTAAAATAGTCATAAACTATCCACTCCTAGTTTGTAAAGTTCACATGAAATATTCAGGGTATTTAAATATTTCACAATTCCTTATCATTACATATTTAGTATTTACTAAGCTACATTAGATAAAGCTCAAACTTTATTTGTGTGTACTTACGTAAGCTCACTCTGCATGCTTTGTTGTCTTGTCTCGTACTATTTAATTGTGGAGTTCTTAATGTAATTAAATACATGTCCTACTAATATTATAAATGCGAAAGTTTGTGAGGATGGATGTATGTGTATGTATGTTTGTTACTGTTTCACGCAAATACTACTGAACCGATTACAATGAAATTTAGCACACATATAGAGATCAACTTGGATTAACTCATAGGATAGGTTTTATCCCGGAAATCCCACGGGAACGGGAGCTATACGGGTTATTCTTTGAAAAGGCGGGCGAAGCCGCGGGCGGAAAGCTAGTTAACTATATTTCAAAAATATTATTCTATTTACATTTATTATAAACTATAAATAACGATTGGCATAAGCGAACGCTACACGTTACAAAATTAACATAACAAACATACCCGCCTCTCCATTTTGAAGTTACGAAATGTAACAAATAACATTAGCATCACAATGAGTACTGCCTCTATTAGATTCAATTGTCACTGACATACAGACATACAGACATGACGAATCAAACATGATCCGTATATTAAATAAGGTAATAATAAGACCATATATAAAATTGGTTGGCTTCGTGTCAATGAACTGTTTTCAATGTTAAATGACATCAAGTAAAAAAATTGCATTGAATTCAGGCCATCCATTTGAGAGATACATTTCCGAGAACTCCTTTTTTGCAAGACATACGGTTTAGCATGTTTCAATAGCCCGCAAGGCTTACAAAATTACATAGGTATTTCCAGGTCGGTATAGAAATGACCTATCACTTAAATTTAGTCTGAAAAAATTAAATTACATATGATTAACGAATACAAGCCGTTAAAGCAAACTGAACTTATAATAATAGTGATAAACGACGTCAACGACTTATTCCTGTGTTACATATTAAACCTTAATACTAACCTTTATTTATGTGTTTATATACATATATATAAAAAAATAAAACATTTAAAATATACAACAGAATACTTACTATTAGCATGCTTATGCAATTATGCATGCCAAATGCTGATACGTTAAATCTCAACTTATTCAAAAGCATCTGCGAAATATTTTTCAAACTCAGCTACAAGTTTACAAAGGGATTGATAAGCGATAAGAGAACAATACTGCATCTAAAACAAACGGACTTATCTCGCAGGTAGCAAACTGAAGGGATATAAAGGGTATTTCAATAGTTGTACAGTTAGCAGATACATATATTGTACATATTTAGAAATAATAAATACTAGGTAGTTATAGCCTATAGGTAGGATGTTATAGTTTGGGATGATACATGATAGCGAAATTGTACCTACATACCTAGTACACATACCACACCTATCATACTTACATATTTACATCTATTTGTTTAATCGTATACAAATTTGAAATTACTTGAGCAACATTATTTCTAAAAACTTTAAATGTTCAGAAATAAATACTAAATAATACAAACCCACGCAACCAAAATGAATAAACCTACGCGATTTAACTTTAAAATAGTATTCATAGTAGTTTAAGTCCTAATTGTTTTATAAAACATTGTTTTAAGTTCATCAAGAACAGTATTAAAGAAAAGTCTAACAATAGATTAAGAACAAGATTGTTTCGTGATTAGAAAGACAAGCTACAACCTAATTGAACGATTGTAATATCAATTCAATCGCAAGCAGAGTAACGGGCAATAGCCTGTTAAAACCCAACCGTTGAAGTGAACAGTTTAAATGTACTCAACAAACGCATAAAGCAAAAGTCCCTTTAATAACAATAGACTAGAATAGAGTTTGAGGGTAGTTGTGAACCTAGCAACATCAAATTTTAACTGCTCTACTAAAAATTCAATTTTTAAATATTTTCACTTGATTTCTCAGTGTAAACTTATGATTGTGTAAAAGCTATACCTACCAGCATCATTCTCCTTTATTTTTCACTCTAATCAACAACTTACAAGTTTTATTTCAAACTACTATTATCATGGAGTCACTTAAGCACACTTTGTCAGAGATGACTGTTAATTTCAACAATAAAATGGCAGAATTTGAAAGGAAGCTACTCAACAATGAAACAACTTCGGGTGAGAACACAACTGATTTTAATTTGTTTCGCACATTTGTAACTTCCTCACTCAAAACGCTACATGCACAAGTGGAGTTATTGCTGAAAATCTCGGACCAGCAGGAAACTCGCTCTCGACGCAAGATGCTCCTCTTTCATGGTGTTGCTGAAGAGAAGAAGGAGAATACCGCTGATCTTGTGGCTAAAGTTATTGTTGAGCGCCTTGAACTGCCAGATGTTAATGCTCAGTCTTTTAGTCGTTGTCATCGCTTGGGCCATTACTCGGCTGATAGAAACAGGCCA
Source organism: Colias eurytheme (assembly GCA_907164685.1). Taxonomy (NCBI): domain Eukaryota; kingdom Metazoa; phylum Arthropoda; class Insecta; order Lepidoptera; family Pieridae; genus Colias; species Colias eurytheme. The sequence goes on from CAJQZN010026871.1 coordinate 12,888, forward strand.
ATTATTGTTAAATTTGACCGTGTGCCAGTTCGAGATCGGGTATGGTTCTCCAAAACTTGCCTTAAAAATTCGGGAATTACTATTTCCGAATTTCTCACAAAAGCTCGGCACGATACGTTTATGTTGGCTCGTAAGAAATTTGGGGTTTCTAACTGTTGGACCCAGGATGGAAACATTATTGTGAGAACCGCCGATGGTATAAGACACCGGGTCACAAGTTCTGATGAACTCGACGTTATCGTCAGCGATCCAGCAGCTGAGGCTCCAAATGCTGCATCCGTTGCTGCTCCAGCGCCTAAGGGTTCAGGCAACTCCCGGCCCAAAAGAATCGGACGAAAGTGAGCCCTTATAACCTTTCATTATATGAGTATCCATAATATTTATCTTTGTTGTAATTTTCTTCTTGTTGTAATTGTATCTATTTTCTGTGTCACTCTTTTTTATCTGTGCCCTCGGCAAGTTAAATTACCCCCGTAGTCAATTAATTAATTTCTACACTTCACACGTTTTTTAGATGTCACATTATTGTGTTTTGACTTGTCGTAAATGTCTAATGTCAAATGTCAGTGAATCTATGTCAACCGTAATGTCAATTTTGTTTGTAATGTTTCAGTACGTTCCGTTTCATGTTTTTGTTTAATTTGAGTTTACTTGTTTGTTGAAAACTTTTTTTTTTCTATGTAGCTGGCGGGTATAGGAAAAGTATATATATTTTTTTTATATATTTGATATTATTTATTTATATATAAATATTATTTATTTCCAACATTTCGTCTTCGAATGATAGTGATTGTGATTCCTTCGTAAGCGCTCTTAGTTGTGATGTTAGTTTTCAGAGTATTGACATACCACCACTTGATAAATGTTTGACTTCTACATTTTCCGATGTTTCAAACAATTTTAATGTTATCCATATCAACGCTCAGAGTATTCCGGCACATTTCACCGATATGCTTGCATCATTTAATTGTAACTCCCTTCACGCTATCCTTATTTCCGAAACCTGGCTCAAACCTTGCCTTTCCTCTACCTCTTACTCCTTACCTGGCTTCAATTTAGTTCGTAACGACCGTACCAATCGGGTGGGTGGTGGAGTTGCTATATATTTACGTTCCGACCTGGCTTTCTCCATTATTAGCACATCTCCACAACCGCCACCAGTTGACGAGGCCGAACACTTGCTAATTGAAGTCATGATTTCCC
>CAJQZN010026872.1:0-30446 GCA_907164685.1 Colias eurytheme
AAGACATTTTGTGCAAAAAGTTTTTACTTTTTTGTCCCTTTTTCTTGAACATAGTGCACATCTTGCTTGTTTTTGCAATTTAACAGGGGGCTCACCTTCAGGAGTTTCCTGCTTTATATTTAGAATATCACGTAAAGTGACTCCTAATTCTCGCTGAATAGTTACTATATTTCGCCGCGGTGTTCTACTCGAAGGTGGTGAAATAGACGACCAAACATGTGTATTCTTTCCTCTCAACACTTTAGTGCGTAATTGTGCCAGCGGCACATCCTCGTCATCACTACCTTCATAATTTGAAATAATGTCCTCCTCCTCAGAGTGCACCGAAACGTGATCATCATTTTCACTCGCATCCCCATCTTCGGAACAGCGCTCATCATCCGAGCTAGCATCAACAATATTTTGCAAGTAGTCTTGAATCTGCGTATCCGAAATCGAAACCAATTTTACCTAAAAAAATCCAGAAATTATCACAGTATTACAAAAAGAAATAATTACGTAAACAGCAATAGGGGTTATGAGTAACCCCAGCAATGTCATTATACCAAAAATAAAAACTTACCGCGACACGTTGACGTGTGCGACTGATTGCATCCATGCCAATTAGAGAATAGATTGAGCATTAGAAAGATACAGAAACAATACCAACTAAATATTGACACTTTTATTGAGTAGTGGGGTGACGGGTCACCCCTGTTGCCGTCCTAAGGTTAAAAGAGTTGAAAATATTCGCAATAAGTATTTTATATTCTATATAGATCGACGGACAAGGTTAAAATAAGATTTCGGAAAATAAACAAAATATATTTGCCCTGTACTTTTGAGTTTATAACATTTTTTTTTAAATTACGTACTATTAAATCATTGTTTTTATAAATATACCTAATTAAGAAACTCTTTATAGTGGTTATAACACTGGTTAGTAAATGTCCTGTCCAATTAAAAACCACGTGATTAAATCGAATTGTAAAATATATACCTAATGAGATTCTACTTTCTATATTCCTCACAAATATAGCATCAAAAATGATTTTTAAAAATAATTAATAAAGATAGAAACATTAAGAAAGGTGATAAAAACTTTCCCTTTATGTAAAAAGAAAGTATAATTGAGGAAATTTTAAAATTACTCTACAAATTAAACACATCCGTAAAAAATATCTTTCAATCGTGAACATCGAGAGGTTGTCAACAAAACAAAATTAACACTAGAGAAGCAAAGTCAATTTAAACTTAACACCGTTGACTGCTCAACTGCTATATTGAATGTGCAAATTGGAGCTTTACAACACAATTAAATCATGCATGGATGCAAATAGACACAGGTCTCTTTTGTTTACATTTGTGCAGTTTCCGCAGGTTAAATTTAGTTTTTGGATCAATAGTTTCAAAGTTTATAAAGTAATAGCATACTATTTGGCAGTACTTGTGGATAATGTGTTACTTTTTTATCCTGCATGTTACTTCTCGTAATTGTTTATTCATCTTTATAGCCAACTAGCTGCTCCGCGCGGTTTCACCCCTGTGGCTCCACTCCTGTTGGTCGTAGCGTGATGATATATAGCCTACCTAGCCTACCTTCCTCGATAAATGGGCTACCTAACACCGAAAGAATTTTTCAAATCGGACCAGTAGTTCCCGAGATTAGCGCGTTCAAACAAACAAACAAACTCTTCAGCTTTATAATATTAGTATAGATTGGCAATCCTATAAATACAATTTTTAAAAGTTAATTATGGTTAAAGTTGAACTGAAATTTTTGAATATTAACAAAATATATCCAATATTGCATGATAATATGTTGAAAAGCAATTAAAGCTAATAGAAACGATATAATTGTATGGATAATTAATTAACACTTTATTATATGATTCACAATATTGGTTATTTTCATACCAATATTGGACTCGGATTAGTGATGCCAATTTTTTTCCTATGTGAAAATTTTCATAAATATAATTTATATACAATACAAAGTATCAAGTGGTTTTGTATAATAAGTAAGACGTAGGATTATTATAATTGCAGAGCAATCAATTTTTGTTCAATGTCAAAATTATCTATCAAACAGAAGATCTTTAGATCATGCATATTATTAACTAAAAGGATTGAGCGATTAATATCAGAGTTTCTAGGAACAACTGTCAATAAATATTATCGTTATATTAGAACCCGACTAGTACTAAAATTACTTACATTGGTAAAATGTCCCGCAAGGGTTCACAAGACCATTGTATCAAGTAATTGGCATTTAAAAGCCTTTAAAATATAATGAAATACTTAAAAGAATGTAACATTCTTATCCAGTCGGGCGTAAGATACAATTTTCTCACTAATTTATTTGGATTAATTTTTTGAATAAATATGTATTTACATTGTGTAAATTAAATAAATACATACTTTTTTATATTCCATTTGTTTTTAAATTATCAATACCAGTGATTTCCATGCAAAGAATTTAATAATTAAGGTACATATTGACCAAGGCCATACAAACAATGTATGAACTAAGGTCTCAATCATAATAGAGATTGTCTAATCTAAAAATGAACGCCCCTCCACTGTGTTTACGCTCACATTCAAAGTACGTGTATAGACGCAATACACACAAATTGGTCTGCCTCATTGGTCGTTCAGTCCTCCAGTCCCGTCCATGCCCGAACGACAGGACCAGTTGGCCAACTAGTGCATAAATGACGCGATGCACGACAGAACGGACGTGTCATTCCGTACATAGCGCGCTCTCCCCGCCATACAATGCTAGGCACCTGAACTGATCGCCCGATTAGTTGACAAATCAGTGCGCGAGTGTCAAAGTTTGCAGTAGAATCGACGCGCGCACACATATAAAGTGGTTCAATAATTATTTGTCCTCACACATTGAAACAATTAAGTTTAGTGGAGGGGCGTTCATTTTTAGATTAGACAATCTCTACCTATGTATGAATTTTTACATTAAACTTGAAATGTTTAAGAACAATAAACATACCTTTTGGTATCACCCCCGGGTCCATGAAAGTGGCCAGTGTAAAATTGGCCAAAACAAAAAATGTTATGACACCTTGATATGCAGGCACCCATGGGTGTTTGTAGAGATAATACTGGCAACTGAAATATAAATTAAAAAAAAATAACTTAAACTATATACAGGAATAGATTATAAACACTGCTATTGATTAACCACAAACAAAACCTCAGTACATGTATGCAAATCAGTATATAACTTCATTTGACAAGATAATTTGCATCAAATGGTTACCACAAAAGCTTAATCATATCACCAACAAGGTTTTGTTTACACCATTTAAAGATTGTGAGTGCACCTAAAGGATTTGATGAAACAAAAGGATAAAAACAATCTGATACGAATTTTAAAGTGGTCTCACAAAGTGTAAATAATTAGCTGACAAACAATTAAATTAAGTTTCACGCAATTAAAGTAACTGGTGCAATAGCACAAAAACTGTGTTTATGTAAAGTCAAATAGGGCAAAGGTAGCCCGAGGATATTAATAGCAGCAAATCTACAATCTTTATGTGAAAGTTGTCAAATCTAAGAGATTCATACCTTGCGAACATAATGTATACTTACGGATAATAAAAAAACAGGGACGTCGTGCCCAACAGTAATGTCCAGGCGAATGTCGCGGGGATGTATCTCGTTTTGAGGTCGCATTTGGGCATATTGTGTCAATTTTATTTTCCTAAAAGCAATAATTAAATGAATTTTATTCACTACAGACCAACATGGCCGCGCCTATTAATGTGACAGATAGAAAATCTGTGTGGCATTAATGACTTTGACGTATCTTGATTAGAAACAGATTATTCAAATAATTTGCAATTCCATTCAGATAATGAAAAAGCAGGTTTTTTTTACATGTTTGGAGACAAAAATATGCATTCCTGTGTATTGCTTTATTTATTTATAAATTTTTTTTAATACCCCCCCCCCCCCGTTTTTCATATTATGTAAATATGTCCATGTTTAATGTTATTTGATAAGATATGCATTTGAAATACTGAAATGTACTCGGTACTCCAATACAATATGAATACTATTACAATATGTACATAAATTATAAATATTTAAATATGGACACAGATGAACACTAAGAAACCTAAAACTGTATCAAAATATGCTTAGCAGTTTACGTGTGACAAATAACATTTAACATAGACTGTAGTGGCTGATCATAATTTAATATCTAAATTAAGATGGAAATACGAATATTAAGAGTAATAAAATGATTTTTTTTTTAAATGAATTCAATAGTTATTCGAATTAATAAGAATATTGATAAGGATATACATATTATACACAATATTATATAAATAAAAATAATTTTCAACTTGTCAAAATTATTTTATTACGTCATACGTACCAAAAAGTTAAAATAAATCAATACATTTTATTGGTTTCTTATTTGACATAGATAATAAAAATTTATAAAGAAAACTTTTTATTGGCTGAAATGATCATATGTCAATTTCAGTTCATTATTATTGGTTAATTTTATATTCGAGACAATCTCGCGGATAAAAATGGCCGCAGTGTTGTTTCCGTGGTCAAACGGTATGGTGTGAATCTTCTTTCCCTTTTTTTATAAAAAGTTCTATAAAAAAGTTTTATTTTTTATCACATAAAATCTTTCAATATTTGAAACGTGTAGATAATCACGATGTCTGATAGTACTAGCCCTAGCGTTTTAAGTTATTTAAGGCAGTACAGGTTTCAGAGAAAACCTACACCTGGCTCCAGTGGAACGGTCACAGTCGTAACACCATCAAGTTCTCGTAAGTAAAAAATATAACGTCAAGGTGAATAAAAACGTAGCAACATGCTACTGGAAAAACTCATGAAATAAAAATATATTCGTAATCGTTTTTATGTTGGACCACGTTAGGACTCAAGGCTTTGGATTTCACCCTTAGATTTAATTCTTATTAGGTACAATTAAATTTATGAGAAAAATTCTCGATCAAAAAACACTATATTTGATGTGTATTTTTTATGTCGGAAGCACGATTAGGTTCAATAACACCTCTACCACATGGCAAGCACCAGTGTACTTGAAAATTGATACAACAATCCATCTTTTTAAATTTATTTACAACGTCTGTAATGTATCGTGCAAATAAAAATCAATTGTCACATCTTTAACACCTCTGTTTGTTGCATAATGCTTAATCAGCATTGTTTAGCAAGCTTCATAAACTATGCTTAAAATTAGTAGATTGATTATGCATTGTTGCATTAAAATATAGAGGAAATTGTACTACAATTCATAATATATAATTATTTAAATTAAACAAATTATTTAAATAATTATATATTATGATTTAAATAAATGTACTACCTAAGGCCCCATGATATGGCATATCTAAGTCTAGTTACAGCATCTTGTGATTAGATGACAAGATGCTGTAACTACAGCATCTTGTGATTTGTAAATAAGCAGTTGACAAGATCAAGTATTTCTATATTTCATGTGTTACTCCAATTTTGAAAATATTACTGTAAAATTTCATCCAAATCTGTCTATTAGTTTTATCATGGAAGAGTTACAAACATCCACACCTATAAACTATTGCATTTAGAATGTTAGAAGAATTGTATTTATTAAAGCCCAGTTTATTTTAACTTAAATAAGGTATACATTCATTCAATTTAAGTATAAATAATTAACTTTAAATTTAACATTACAGAAAATCAGATAAGAATGCCAGCACCAAATTCGTCAAATACAACCGGACAAGTGGTCTACAAACGCATCAGAGTGATGAGCTCAGATTCCGATGATGCGGGCACACCAGCTAAGAAACCGGCCACTGTAGAACTAACAACTGCCGTTAAGGAAAGACGATTTAGGAATATGCTGGAAATGTTCCCTGATATTTCACCTTTGGTAAGATTTTTTGGATAGATGAGATCACTAATTAGCTTTTAAGTTGAGTTAACAAAAATATTTATTATTCTTGATGGTTGTTTTTAAAGATGTAATTTGTGACTACCTAATTGTTAAAAATTTTAATTGTTATTAAATTTGTCACTATTCTGAAATGCATTCATATTATTGTCTCAAAACTTTAACACTGTAAAAGTTGATAGTTGATGATGATTAATAATGCAATTATAAAACTAAATATAATTTTCCTAGCGCACTGATTCTCCAAACTAAAGCTGGATTATTGTATTCAAATACTGTTGAAGATTGCATCAGCCATTGCATACAGTAACTAATTGAAAGTTAACCTATTTCAGTTTGTAAAGAACACCCTAGTTAAACACGGTTGGAATGAAGAGAGATCTCGTGATGAACTCTTAAAGCATGATCCAGAGAGCAATGAAAAGCCAGCGACGTCTCAGTTTTTTGGCTCTCGTCCCGGTTTCACAGGCTTGGCGCGAGTTAACGGAACAACGATTATTCGTGTTACTAGTGGACCGACGGCGATTGTACGGAAACCTTTAGCAGCGAAGGGTGGCAGGGCGAGACGGGGAAGTAGTGGTAGCGAGGATGACGACTATGGTGTTAGGAAAGGGAAGGACGACAAAGTTTATGATAGGTATGTAGAGAAGCGTTTTTGTTAAATAATTACGTAAATATTATGAATAAGAGGTAGGATTAGTTTGAATTTGTGGCTAAAATATCAGACATGGCAGCAGAGAATAGGAAGTTTTTGGTTTGATTCAGGGGGTATATTGTTGTATTTTTTAACTACATAAGTATAGGAGTCCCGCAAAGCGACTTTATCGGCCCGTGACTAGCTCCTCGTGGATGTATAAAGTAAATTCTAAATTTATTTCAAAATGCCAAGTGCTTGTCAACATCACCCTTTGTGAATAGCCGAAATTATGCAATTTGTCTGTGACCGATACACTAATAGAAAAGAATTGTTTCTTTTTATTCATAAACATTTACTTCCCTTTAATGTCTGATATTATGAAATACTTTATCATATCAGACATTAACCCATTGAGCCCCGAACGGCCCGATCGGTCCACGACACAATAGATTTTCTATTGTGTCTGTGATTCCGGGGCCTGAGTTGTTAAATATAAAATAAAGAATAAAAAAAAATTTGATCATGAGGTGGGACTCGAACCCAGCCACTCGTATATACAGAGTGTCCCAGCAACGGTATACTAAGCCCCAAGGAGGTTATAGTTTTGCATACGCTGAGTACGTAAAAAATACTTATAAAATTCCAGACGAATTTTTTTGACAAATAGACGAATTCTCAAAACTCTATGTGTATACCCCTAACAAGCAACCTGCTCAACTTTTCCACCCACACGTGAGCTATCGTTTAAGATTATGTTTTCATAGACAAAATGCTCACATTAGCGAAGCGGTATATGCCGGCTGCGCGAAGCTAGAGACGAAAACATGGATGTTAAGGAAAAATTAAGCAAAAAATTTTTGGCGTAATTTTGTTGTTTAAGTATTTTTTACGTGATCAGTGTATGTAAAACTACAAATCCCTTCACGCTTAGTATACCATTAGCGGGACACCCTGTATAAACGAAAAATATCAAATATCAGACATTGTTAATTCATACTGAAACACCAATTTTTCAGTGATGATTCAGACAATGAAGTGACAGACGATCTTGTGGGTGATAAGCGCAAAGTGTTTGAGTTCCTCAATACGAGCAGTTCCAACGAACTGTTGTTGCTCAGTGGGTGCTCACAGAAGAAAGCCGATGCTATTGTTGCGCAACGACCGTTTAAGGGATGGTTAGATATGGTAAGCTTGTGTATTGTGATTGGTGGTAAATGTTAAAAAATGTTGTGATGATTCAAAAGTTTTTATAAGAAGTCTAATTGAATAAATAAATGTTTGTTTGTTTGACTATTTATTTGAACCTGGGTCTACTACTTATTAATATTATTAATAAGTGGTAAATTATTATTTATCTATATTTTGACGATTCAAACACACTTTTAAAGTAAGTTTAGTTTAATAAATAAATGGTTGCGATGGATATAAATATTATGATGCCCACTTAAAGCCTATTGACATCTGGACACTTACTATTTTATTATTTTTCATTATTATTTGACTTGTTTTAGTCTTGGGTTTGATTGAAGATCTAGTGATTTTTACATTAATTTATTCTGGATATTCCAGGTAGAAAAATTCAACAACAACAAAATGTTAAGTACAGAACTGCTAAATTCAACACAAGAACTGCTCTGCACTAGGAATAATATACAGCGTTTAATGAAGAAGTGTGTGGGTTTGGCGCAGCAGCTTGAATCTGCGGTGGCTGCGGGGGCTGGTAGACTAAAACAACCTGGTATATTGGATTCTAGGTGAGTTTTCAACCAATTTTAAATAATGAGTAGGTTCTCAATTGAACTGTATTTTTAATAATGTGTAAAAAATGCATGTGTATAATTTGAAAATTAGTTTTATAGCATTAAATTTTTTTATAAATGAGAACTTTTTAAAGAATGAAAAAAAAATTGATTGGTCTCGAATTTTTTTTTTCACTTTAGAGGTCTCGCGAAATTTTGACCCGGTTTTTCACATGGTTAATCGGTTTTATTTCATAATAATAAATATACATTAATAATCACTACATAGTATAAAACAAAGTCGCTTTCCCTGTCCCTATGTCCCTTTGTACGCTTAAATCTTTGAAACTACGCAACGGATTTTGATGCGGTTTTTTTTAATAGATAGAGTGATTCAAGAGGAAGGTTTATATGTATAATAACATCTATATACTGTTATTTTTGAGGTTTCTAATGTGATGTCGTAAAAAATTACATTTTTTCCGCTTACATTGCAAACGCAGGCTGAACCCTACGAGTTTTACCAAAATAATGTACTTATTATTATACACATTGAAAAGGTCTACAGAAAAGTCCGCGATGGTGTATGTCTATCTCATAGATAACCCACAATAACTTTTTTTTGTCATTTACTTTTTACGACAAATAATGGCAAATTTTCGATGCGATTTTAACCAATACAGCATTAATCCTTAACCAATTAAATACCTTGAATACATTGTCCATTTAATATAGATCTATATGGCCCTTTACACCGTATGATTTAAAGTGAATATTTTCGAAGATATTACAGATTTAAAAATTGCGGGACGTAGCGTTTGCGGCGGTACCGGTCGGCCGCCCGGCTATATATATTTTATACCCGTGCGAAGCCGGAGCGGGCCGCTATGTTTTTAATTTTTATAAACAACGTTCACAGTTTTTCTGTAGTATATTTAGTATCAGCATTGCACCCGTGCGAAGCCGGGGCGGGTCGCTAGTAATTTATAAAACTGAATATTGTGACTATGTGTGAATTTTAAAATAATGCCCGATTCATTTGATTCAATTTTAAATGTGGAAAAGTTTGATTTTTTTTTTTATTGTTCATCTGGTTCATTCCACCTCATTCCATTTCAGTTTAAAACTGGCCCCCTACCAACTAGTGGGTCTAAACTGGCTAGCGGTACTACACAAGCAAGGAGTCTCCGGTATATTAGCAGACGAGATGGGGTTAGGGAAAACGGTGCAAGTGATCGCCTTCCTCGCTCACTTGAAGGAAACTGGTCAGGCTAAGGGCACGCATTTGATTGTCGTGCCTGCTTCTACTTTAGGTATGTAGTGTTATTTATTCATTTTATAGTGTTTCTTGTCTGCTATAAACTGCAATATAAATTAAAAATCTATACTAATATTATAAAGAGGAAAGGTTTGTATGTATGGTTTTCACGCATAAACTACTGAACCGATTACAATGAAATTTAGCACACATATAGATGGTAACTTGGATTAACACATAGGATAGGTTTATCCCGGAAATCCCACGGGAATGGGAACTATGCGGGTTTTCCTTTGAAAACGCGGGCGAAGCCGCAGGCAGAAATCTAGTAATATTTCTATACTAAAATTATAAATCTGAAGAGATTGTTTGTTTGTTTGAACGCGCTAATCTCAGGAACTACTGGTCTGATTTGAAAAATTATTTCGTTGTTAGATAGCCCATTTATCGAGGAAAGCTATAGGCTATCATTACGCAAAGACCAGGAACCGAGCCACGTGGGTGAAACCGCGAAGCGCAGTTAGTTGAATATATTGAATGAAAGTACACTTTTACTATAACAAAACCATGTTCAAATTTCTATATAAAGCTAGTTTGGCTATCATCGTTTACGACTCGGTCAACTTGATCTTTGTATAAGCTCTTTATTTAATATTTATTTAATGTTCTAACAAGTTTTCTCCATAACAGTTTTCCAAATTATACTCGGCGTAAAAAAATTCGCGATTTAAATTACTTTAGTACAGTAATTCTTTTATAGTTATAAATTTATAAAGAATAGAAAAAATTCGTTCACGAGGCGGGACTCGCATCCTTTCACGCCAATCCGGAGCGGATGCCTGACCAAATCGGCCACTCGTGACCCGCCAGAGCGATCGAATTTATTCTATTCTTTCAGTTTTATGTGTCTAACACACTCTATGTGGGACACACGCGCCATCTTATATAGTTGCTTAAAATGTGATTAACCAACTAATAGTACTTATTTCCTTGTTCTACAGATAATTGGAGCAGTGAATTGGCCCGCTGGTGTCCATCCCTCACAGTTAGCAAATACTACGGCCATCCCGAAGAAAGGCGCTTATTACGTATTGAATACGCGAAGCACCTACATAATTATGATATTGTACTTACCACGTAAGTTTGTTTGTTTGTTTGTGGATAGAAATTAAATAAATAAATATTTCCTGGACAATTTCACACACGGCACGATCTGATCCCATACTAAGCTTTTGCTTGTATTATGGAAACCAGATGGCTAATAAACATACATATACAATTTTAAATAAATACTTATATAGATAATTAAAACCCAGACACAGAGCAAACATCCATGTTCATCACACAAATATTTGACCCGGGTGGGAATCGAACCCACAACCTCTGGCTTGGAAGGCAGGGCCACTACCAACCAAGCCAACCGGTCAGTCATTGGATTTAAAATGTATTAAAAATAACTATGCTTTCTGATTGGTTTTGATTGTTTTTAATAGCATTACCTTGATCTATTATTATTATGTAAATATTTGCTTGATTATTCCCATTATGTCCTTTCTATATTGACTTAAATTTATGGATTTTTGGAAATAATATCAAATATCTCATATAAAAATGTTTATCCTCAAAATACATATATTCAATATTTCCAGATACACAATGGTGAGCAGTTGTCCGGAAGAACGCAAAATGTTCCGCATCACACCGATGCATTATGTTGTTTATGACGAGGCGCATATGCTCAAAAATATGTCTACACAACGATACGATAATTTATTAAAAATTAAAGTGAGTGCTGTACCTTTGCATGAAATACCCTATTCAATATTTATAATTATTAGGAAGGATTTTTTTTTAATAGACTAATGTCTATTAAGTACTTTTTTCACATACGTAGGAATAGTTTTTAACAAATAAAAATTTTAAGTAAGTACATAAAAATCTGATGCAATCTTTGAAGGATGAACTAATAAAAATATGTCTTTGCCGATTTGCCTTTTTTATGAGTGCTTCTAAAAATTAAAACATGCAAAAAATTGAGGCGAAAGACGCGGGTTCGAATCCCAGCCTCGTGATCGAAATTTTCCTATGCTTTAAAGGTTTATAATGCACTTGAATGCTATAAAACTAAATATCGAATTAAATCATGTTATTAAACTTGCGAAAAGCATCACATACATTTGTTCAGGATTAGTTTCATACTTTTATACAATACTTTTTTTTAATTTCAGTCAAAACATAGGCTACTACTAACTGGGACTCCGCTGCAGAACAATCTCATCGAATTAATGTCACTACTATGCTTCGTGATGCCGCACATGTTCTCCGGAAAGACTGACGATTTGAAGAATTTATTCCAAAAGAACGCTGTGAGTTATTATAATTTTTATATAGGAAAATGAATATATTTTGAAGTGAAACTTCTTTATCGGGGTTGGAAAAAAATTTAGTGTTACATTTTTGCGTAACGCCGTACGCGTGACATTTTTGCGTTACGCCGTACGCGTGACATTTTTGCGTTACGCCATACTCGTGATATTTTTAAGGTCATAAAGAAGTTTCACTTCTTACGTGTGTACTCTAGTACACGCATACATTTTTTAAATTGTGCATTGTTTGTATCTATAGTTAAAAATAAACACTTGATTCTATCTTCATTACTTCAAAAACCAATTAACACAATAAAACCAGGCTAACATCTACATAAATACTTACAATAAATTATTATTCCATCATTTCAGAAAGCGAAAACCACAAAAAAAGCAAGCGGCAACACAGAGGAAGACGTGCCAGCGTTCGAACAAAGTCAGATCACGCAAGCGAAACGAATCATGAAGCCGTTTGTACTACGAAGGCTTAAACAAGACGTTCTACAAGATCTGCCGAAGAAAACTAATCATAAGGAATTGTGTCCAATGTCCGAGAGACAGCAATCGTTGTATAAGAATCTCATCGCTGCGTTCTCGGCTACGGACGGCATGGTAATTATTATGATTATTGTGTTTGATGGTTTTTGTTTGTTCTTTTTTGTCTTAAATGGTACCTATTTCTAAGCAGCCTGTGACATACAGGCTTCGGTAAAATTGGCATCTTTTAATTGAGCTTATACATTTTTTTTAGTGTTTTAGAGATTTAAATCGCTTTATAAAAGTTCTTTTTACTAAGCCATCTTTGATTTATTTGCGTTAGTAGAATCATGTTGCAATTTGTTTTCTGTTTTGCTTTATTTCAATTGGAATGAAATTTAATTTATAAAAGATTCGGATTCAAGCACTTCGTAATCCTATTATAAAAAACCTACATTTACGAAAAGTATGTCGTAATTCCACGCGTTTATTAGATCGCTGAAACTCTTAAACATTTGCAATATCACTACATAGTATAAAACAAAGGCGCTTTCACTGTCCCTATGTCCCTTTGTATGCTTAAATCTTTAAAACTACGCAACGGATTTTGATGCGGTGATTTTTAATAGATAAAGTGATTCAAGAGGAAGGTTTTAGTATATAATTTATTAGGTTTTAGACAAAGCGGGCGAAGCCGCGGGCGGTAAGCTAGTTTCCTCTAAAATAAATTACTCATCATCAAATAACTAATAAAAACTTGCAGGTACACGCAACAACAGAACAAAGCGGCATGTCAATGATGATGGACATGCGAAAGCTTGCCAACCATCCCCTACTTCTCCGATATCATTATCGGGAACCAGAGTTAAGGAAGATTGCCACCAGGCTCGCTAGAGACCCGGACTATAAGGAAAGGAACGAACAGTATTTGTTTGAAGATCTGCTGTGCATGTCTGACTTTCAGATACACCAGCTGACTAGGCAGTATGCGGTGAGTGTTTAAATCCTATTACTATTATAAAGGTGAAAGTTTTTAAGTATGGATGTATGGATGTTTGTTACTCTTTCACCCAAATACTACTGAACCGATTACAATGAAATTTAGCACACATATAGAGGGTAACTTGGATTAACACATAGGATAGGTTTTATCCCGGAAATCCCACGGGAACAGGAACTATGCGGGTTTTTCTTTGAAAACGCGGGCGAAGCCGCGAGCGGAAAGCTAGTTGATATTAATTTTAGAAGTAGGTTGAATCAGATGAAATGACTGTTCAAGATTGTTTGCAACAAAAAACAATATCTGACTGATATGTCGGATATTCTTAATCTGCATAAATCTGAATAAAAGATGTAGTTGTTATGTTTGTATAGATATAGTAATTCTTTAATGATAATCAGTCTTACAACTTGTTAATCACACAAATCTTTCTTTAATCCATTCCAGTGTATAAAATCCTTTGCCGTACCATCCCACCTCATAGAAGACTCCGGAAAGTTCCTGAAACTAGACGAGATGCTGCCAAAGCTGCAAGCGGAGGGTCACCGAGTGCTGATCTTCAGCCAGTTCACCATGATGCTGGACATCCTGGAGCCCTACATGCAGCTGAGGAACTACCGATACCTGAGGCTCGATGGGAGTACTGCTGTTAACGAAAGGTAGTTTAAGCGGGATGTTGAGGGTATTTTTAAATTTTCCGTATCTTCCCTTGTTTCACTCTCTAAAATTTTAAATGAATATTTAAAACTTTCTTAAAATAGACTTAATCACTTTTCAGTCACTTATTTTCCGCGGTTTCGTTAAATTTAAAAAAAGTGAAAATTATTATGAATTCTTGAATGTAAAGTATAGAAATATACTACTTAATAAGCGTTTCACTGTAATATAGACTGTCTGGCCATTAAACATGTACATAATATGTGATTTTTATTTATATTTATAAAATAAAAAACCAAATAGCATGTAACAAAACTTTATTACTATTTCAGACAAGATCTCATAGACCAATACAACACAGAGGATATATTTGTCTTCTTGCTATCAACGAAAGCAGGTGGACTCGGCATTAACCTGACTGCGGCAGACACAGTCATTATACATGATATAGACTTCAACCCTTATAACGATAAACAGGCTGAGGACAGGTATGGCTTTGATTACTAAAAAATATTTCTATAAAATATATTTGAAAAAATTTTAATGAAATTATTTTCAATAAATATTTGTTTTTAAAAATGTTACAAAATATTCTCTAAAAAGTTATTTATTTTGAATCTGCAGTTTTCAATTTTTTTCTTCCTAATACCAATTTTATTTATTTGTAAGAATGTAGTTACAATTTACAATATACATATATTATGTGCTATTATTCCTATATCACTGAATGTCGAGTGGACAATTCCAAGAAATAATCATTTAGCTCTTTATTTTGTATTCGTTAGATTCAAAAAAAAAAAATAAGCAACAACCAGTCACTCCTTTCCTATCTCATCAAATCTAACTCAAATGACTCCTAACCAAACTAACATTAATTATTAACCCATTGACCACCGAGCGGCCCGATCGGGCCGCGACACAATAGATTTTCTATTGTGTCTGTGATTCAGGGACTGAGGGATTAAGCTATTGCATAGCTTCTATCGCGGGCCTTGAGCGCGGGGACCGAATCTAGAAAATCCGTAACGAAAAAACCTCACGCTCCCCACTCCGACGGGCGCAGAGGTGTGGCTTGAAGGCATAGCATGCAATAGCTTTACCGCGGCAGTCCCCGAGTGCCACACGTCTTTTTTTCATACATACAGATGTCACCGCATGGGTCAGACCCGTCCAGTCACAATCTACCGCCTCTTGAGTGCGGGCACCATCGAGGAGGGGATCTACCAGGTGGCACAAGAGAAGCTCACCTTGGAGAAACATGTCACTGGGGTTGATGGTAAGAGTTGTTTAATTATTGTTTCTATGTCTTTATTGTGGTCGTAATCGTAGTACGGAAATTGTAGAAATTGAATAAAAGACACACACACAGGCACTAATGCAATATTGAATGCCTATTTCAATCTCTTTTGAATTTTAATGATGTGGCTTTACATTATCCAATTTTCAAGACGTTAATTCTTTTAGTTTTTGTTTTTGAATTGTTGCAGTAATTCTAATGTACACTCTAACAATTTTTTTTATTATATAATTCATTTGCTTTGGCTGGATCACGGGTGCTCGCGAGGTCAGGCGTTGCGACTGCGAGTTAGAATTCGCGGGTTCAAATCCCGCGTCGAGTTTTTTTCTCCTTATATCTCGATTATATAAGGAGAAAAAAAGAGAGATTTAAGGGGCCGTTCAAGTATTACGTAAGCAGATTTCTTACCATTTTTTACCCCCCCGCCCCCCTTGTCATCAAAAGTAAGCAAAGCACTTACCCCCTCCCCCTATGCTTACGTAAACATTTTTAGTAATAAATGTTTTTTTTATATAATTGTTATTTTTAAAATTGGAAAATTCATGAAAATATTAGGTTTAACTGATACACATAGAGTAAATGACAAAAAAAAAAATAATCAGAAATAAAGAACATAAATAATATTTTCGGAACACATTAACAGTCTTCAGTCCATAAAACCTGAATCCACGATTCTAAATTATCGTTGACATTGGATTGCTGCTCAGTGTTGTGAGTCTGCTAATTCCCCATAGAAACCCTTCACATATAGATATTGAAAACAGCGTGTATTTTGTGACCAATTGCCGGAGTCGATCTTAAGAAATAAAATATCAATCATTTACCTTTTTACTTTCAGATAGGCCATCATATTTTTTACTCATAAGTCGTTTTAATTGTTACAGAACGTAAAGAGAAACTCTGTACTTATATTTACTCACCTTGGAAAAAAAATGAAGCAGATTGGATTTATTTTTAGTCGCCGCTTGCAATTCTTCTTCAATTCTCTTAGATACAATAATATCTAGTTCCTTATCTGACTTTGCTTGTTATTTATAATTTCGCCAAACTTCGTTAACTAACTTTTGTACATTTTGCACTCTCGTCCCAGTATGAAATTTTTTAAAACTTTCGAACAGTTTTTGGTATAACTTGGATTTGACAAGTGAATAGCGCACGGTAATTTCCCTAATGCGCGGTAATTCCCCTAACCAATTCTCAAAGCGAGTGCCTACGCATTAAATGTATTATTTGCGGGAATCCCCGAAAAAACTTAAATTACTAACGATGACGTAATCATCATCTAGACCCCCCCACCCCCCATGTCATCCAAAATAAGCAAAACAGAGACCCCCCCACCCCCCCTTGATGCTTACGTAATACTTGAACGGCCCCTTAATCGATTTTATTTCTAAACCATTCTTATCATTACAGAAAATGAACCAACAGAACAAAAGAACGTAGTGCGACTCCTGTCAGCCGCGCTTGGTTTAACATCACCAAACAAATGATGTTCAACCAAAGGTGGCGTCATCGTCATTGACTAGACCAAGTGTTTAGTGGATTTTAAATAAATAACTCTTGTGCATTTGACATATGTAAAAAATTGTGATGTTCCCACCAAAAGTGACAGTTCAAGTGTAGTGTAAAGTGAGGTAAATAAGGTAATAAACGCTGAAATTATTCATCTTGTTTTTCTATGGTAGATTTGTATAATTAAAAGTGTTTGCTAATTTTGAACTACTGCCGTGTCTCTTCAGGCTTGGTTAAGCCAGTTATTATGTGCTATGAAATTATGATAGATATTTAAAAAAAAAAGTGTGAACATATATTTCCATAGACAAAAAAGATTAATAAGTTCTTGTTAATTTCTAAGTATAAAATGCAACTCATGGACACAATTTCAGTTAATTTCTTTATCCACAGAATTATAACAAAAACTGAGTTCATTTAATTCTATAATTAAATTTTAATGTTTAGTAATGGCAACCCAAATTAAAAGGGTAATTTCTCAAAATAGTATTTTGATTCTTAAAACAGAATATTTTTTTTTATATTTTGACCACCAAAGTGACACTTAGTTTTTCGTATTAATACTGTTCCTATATAAAATGATTTCTTTTGCCTCATTCTTATTATAATTTTGTTAGAAATTAATACTTTATTAAAATTTATCAATTCTTAAGCAAATCTCGCCTGTTACATTATTGCTTAAGTTCACTAATATTTAGTTACTTAAGTAGATCAATCTTTATTTAATAGTTTGCATTCCTTAATTTATTAGATTTAGTACAATTTTATTTAAGCTTTTTAGCAATATAGACTTAGTTTATTTTTTTTTTATTTTTAGTAGATATGATTTCGATTTATTATTGAAATTTTCTTTTTCTATGTAACAATTCTTGTATTAGTTTCTTATTTTTTGACATCTTTGTTATTTGGGAAATGATACTGTTTTGTTTTGAAACAACATATGACTTATAAAATAAATAATACTTATACAATATATGTAATAGCTATAAATTCTTTTTCATTTCATTTAACACACATATTTATAAAAATATGTAATTAAATATATTTCCCAAAATGCTTAAGTGTTTTTCGAATGTAATTATATTTTCTTTTCTTTTATTACTGCACAAAAGCTTTACTTTTGGTTTATAATTCTAATTATCGTGTTATAAGAATATTAGTATATGATTGAAATGTGTGCAAGGGTTCTTACTAAAAAAGAACCCAAACAGGTCAATGAAATCTTATACTATCTTCTAAATTTGGACATAATACTGATCAATTTGATAACAAGTTTATCTAATGAATTTTTTTTTAATATTAAAGCACTTTTTCTTTCTGTAATATTTTGCTTATAAATCGCTCATAAACAAAAGCAAAATTAGAATTTTTCTTGTATAAAAATTTATAATCTCATTTACTTACAAATTTATAATAAGGTAACTAATATAGTGTTAAATGAAAAATTGCAACTGACTGTATACTGTATAATATTAAGATTGTATAGCATTTCTTTGTACAGGAATTGTTCGAAATTGTGATGAAAGCTTGTCATGCAACTTGCGCAAGCAAATTACTAATTGCTTAGTGTATTTTAATGATGACACCAGTTTTTTTCCGTTCTTGCTCTCTCTGCAAATGAATCAAATTCTGAAACAATATTTAATTATTGGAAGAACATTGAGTTGAAATAGAAGATGGAAAAAAAAGATAAAAAAAGACGTGTGGCACTCGGGGACTGCTGCGGTAAAGCTATTGCATGCTATGCCTTCAAGCCACACCTCCGCGCCCGTCGGAGTGGGGAGCGTGAGGTTTTTTCGTTATGGAATTTCTGGATTCGGTCCCCGCGCTCAAGGCACGCGATAGAAGCTATGCAATAGCTTAAAAAGGTAAACAATGATATTATAAGTAATAAGGTGATGATAGGTTACCAAAACAACATTCGATCTTCAAAAAAGCACACTAACATTTGCACGTACGTCGTACACGCGATTAGCCGACAAAGTGAGATGGCATGATTCAACTATCGTGAGCGAAAAAGAGACAATTGAAGTAAAATGTGATTAATGAGCCTCATTTTGAGATGCGCCTGGAGCACCAATAACCTATCTTCACCATATTATTTATAATATCATTGAGCGGAAAGCGGTTAGTGAGTAAATAGAGAGAGGTGGAATAAAGAAGTTCCTTAGAAATCCTAAATCTAAAACTTATTGTTTGAGAATTTGATAAAATGACTATTACAATTGGTCTATTATAGATTCATTCCATAGACATTCATCTTTTCAATTTACTAATTCATTTATACAAATTGCAATAGTACTTACAGGGTCCCAATGCGAGTTTGTCGTGTCTCTTTAAATTCTAAGCAATTATTAAAAAAACGTAACACTCTAATATGATTAATGTATAAGTATATTTTGTTATGGAAATGAAGAATACTTGAGCAAATGATGAAGTTTCATTTTGAACCTGGTACCTGGTGATGTAATAGAGTAAAAACTCGAAGAAAATATGCATGCATAATTACCAACATTAAAATAAAGTATTTTTGAGTACAATAAAAAAAGAATTCCTACCAACATAATACATACACATTCACAACACAAGCTTGGTAGATGTTTAATAAGGAGAATTTTTTGTGCATATTTTAATAATTGTTCGTATTTTTTTCCTGAGAAATATTTTCATGATTAATATTAAGTATGAAAAATTCTACAAATGAACAGTCAAAATAATGAAACATAATTGAACAAAAAATTGAAGTTTTTAAAAACATATTATGGTTTACAATTAGGTAGTTATATAAGTCGTAGGTATACTTAATCATGTTCCATTATTGCATGTTATTTTATTCTAGCTGTGCTTCGCGTTTTCACCCGCGTGGCTCCGCTCCTGTTGGTCTTAGCGTAATGATATATAATATCATAATAGCCTACCTCGATAAATGGGCTATCTAACACCGAAAGTATTTTCAAATCGGACCAGTAGTTCCTGAGATTAGCGCGATCAAACAAACACTTCAGCTTTATAATCTTAATTTAAATAAATCTCGTGTCACAATGTTTGTCCTCAATGGACTCCTAAACCACTTAACCGATTATAATAAAATTCGCACACCATGTGCAGTTCGATCCAACTTGAGAGATAGGATAGTTTAACCTCCTGAGACCCAGGATTTTTTTTTCTTTCTTTTTTAATAAAAATTAGCTGTATCTGTTCTAATGCAATTATAGATATTCAAAAAAATGGAAAAAAAAATCTTTCGTGGAAAACTTGGATTTTCCTTATGTCATATATATATTACAGGGGGTCCTAGTTCCAAGTGTTTCAAGTTTATGAAAATGAAGAAAAACTACATGTTTTTTTAGTTATTATATATTTTTAAACTTGAATCTAAATATTTATTATTCTATCCATTGTTCTGTGTCTATTTTTTGTACCTTTGTTCAAAGATAGGTATTTTTAAGGGTGAGAAACGACCAGTTCAAGTATTTTGCACCGGTGCGGCGGTGTATTTATATTGTCACGTCCACCCCTAGGTCTTATTTCTAATCCATCCTCTCGGTCAGCCTCCTCTAATGCTTGGTCCACGTCATGTGCGTCCCCGAGATGGTCTGCCAACAACTGAAGATGACATACATAGCGACGATTCTGTTCTGACATGACTCATACTCTTTGTACGAATGGAAGAAGAATCATTTTCTGGTATTTGGGCGGCTTCATCGGTATCATTTGGGGCATTATCTTCATCTCCAACATTTATTTATTCAATTAGACTTCTTCTAAAAGCACTTTTGATCGTTATAACAGTATTAACATTTACCACCGATTCCGGAAAGCAGTATCTATGGAGAAGAACCGGCAAGAAACTCCATAGATCCATCATATAGGTCAATATTTTACTCATCTAGGTGTTGGTAGATCTCAGTATCTTATAATTCTTGAAAATTATAATAAAATCTGTAACATAAACTAGAGAATGTCATATAGGTAATACATGGGGCCCTTGTAACCAATACCAATTTGGCAAGAATAGAGACCAAATGTCTTACCAGTATGACATAAAAGAAAACATTCATATTTTTCACAAGTTTTAGATTTATCTTACAAAATAACTATTGCGGTTGCAGAAATAATATCTATTATAATTAGATATACAAAGATATACTGCAATATACTAATGGTTCCACTAGAAATGTAAGATTACTGACCACGTGTTTGCCGTCGCACAGCCATCGTCAACTTCGAAATGAGAATACTTCAAATCACTGTCACTTATAAAACCAAAAACCGTTTAGTATAGTGGATGACATACCACTACATCGATTTGAGGTATTATTCCCGCATATACGCAAAAGATGGCGTTGAAATATTTTTTTGTTGTTTATGTAATATATATATGACCGCAGGCCCCAGGAGGTTAAACATGTAGTTACCACGGGCGAAGCCGGGGCGGACCACTAGTATTAGTTTAGAAGTTTGTGTGAAATTTATTAAATCTTTATCAGTTAGAATAATAGACTTATTATCCACATTTCGATGTGCCACTCCAGACTATATCTACACTTCTATTATCTACACTTCTCTCATCATTGATTGCCATGCAATATTTTCTACCAAGTTTGACGTAAGATGGCGTTGCTATCGTCAGTAAAGATCAGAACAGAACCCTAGAAAGCGTTGTTAAGTGTTGAAATAGCAGTGTTCTGGTGTACAGAGATAAGAGCGATGATTTGAGGCACCAGTTCGCGAGACGCGCCTAAATGCATGAAGTACAGGACACAGTTTTTTCAACGTAAGCAGCAGAGAATTCATGACATCATAATCACTTAATACTAGGAAAAAAGGTTAAACCATCAAAATATGTACGTTGCTTAATATTAATAATTTATTTTTTAAATGCAAAACGCCTCAATCAAAGGGCGTCATGATAATTTTCGGCTCTACTATAGAATATGTATTAGAGAGCTCTACCACGCTTTACCCAGTCTTCCCTCAATGCGAGCTACGGCCGTACCTATATTACTTGCTCTATGACGGTCGGTACTGTCTCTGAGTATAATCTATATAAAAAATAAATAAATAATAGACTATCTTATAGTTTCCATTTCTTAGAAACTAATTATTATTAATTTGAACTCTACCACAGAATACTCGTAAGTCTCTACAAAATTTGAATAAACACTGCAGTTGTATGAATATAGAGAAGTTTATTATTTCAAATCAGCTATTTTCCAGATCGATGTGATCCAGCGTCTTCAAGTGAGTGAATCGAGTAACTTAAACAAAAAAATAGAAGGCGAATCGCAAACCTCCTTTTTCTGAAATCGTTTAAAAATATTTGGGTTTTGTAATGGAGCATAATATATTTTGCACTTCAAGATATAATTTTCAGTCGCCTTTGAATCTTAAAATTCAAAAGTACCGCTTTAACTGCACTGCATTCACTCATAAATAAAACATAGTAATCTCAAATCTCAATGCAATTGCGAAACGATTGTAAAAACTAAAAATCACGCCTTATTTTATTTCTTAACGCAAAAAAGGTGGTAACAGGTTAACCAAATGTCAATTTCATTGCGAACCTCAAGACAAGTGCAATATTATTGCATGATATAGACTTTATAGAGCAAACATTGACTCACTGCTTGAGTAGTCGCTGTTTCCGAACGAATGCTAATATCTACCTACAGAGTTTTTGTAGATAGGTAGATGCGGATGAATACCGCCCGGTGTAGACTGATCGGACGTAGAGTTTGGCTCGGTGTGGCCCGGTTACAATATTTCCACGAATATCAGGAAAATTCTTAATTATTATGGTGTATATACCTTATAATATTAAAAACAGAAATGTTTTGTATGGTTGTTAAATTACTTAATCGATTTTATTAATTCTTTCACTGTTACAAATAATCGAAAATTTTGTAATCGTAATACCTGAGAGTAAAATTAAGGCAATGTTTCTTCTTCAAAGTGATGGTTCATTAAGAAAAATTGCACTAAGACGATTTAGCAAACGAGAGATGAGAGGAGAGACAACTAGTCAGCTAGAAAAATATTTTATCATTTACATAAATAACTATTATAAAGATTGAGTAAAAATCTATAAATTATTTATTGTATTCAAATAGGGTACCTACACTATAACGTTACTCTAATATGATTATATTCATGATTTTTATTTAATTAATTACGCTCTACCAGTTATTATTTTGTACATATTATGTATATCTCATGAATGACGCACTGCATACAACGGAATAGATAATATATTTATTTAATAAGTTATCTTGTTCAATGCAGAATGAATATTATCCCTATATTTTAACTAACAATTTAATAAATTAGCAAAAGCGCTGTAAGTTAATCCGTAAGTAATTACAGCACTAGGGAAATCAGAATGGTCGATGTAGCAACACCGGGGTGCGCGCGCGACGCACCAGTCGGCAATCCGCCCGGGCGGGCGCCATACGACCGGAATCTGCGCGAGCGACACATTCGCGATTAAATAAAAATTTCAGTGAAATATAACGCGAACACAACACTATTGTTAACACGCGCGCGCACGATTCTGGTAAGTATATATTTATTACGAACACGCAAATATTCACTAAATCTATTTTTAATTAGTGTTATTTTCGGCCGCTGCAAGAGGTTATGCGTTTACGCTTTCAGTCTACCTAGTTACAGTTTTCATTCAAATCCGTATGGGCAATAGTTTCACCGCAGGTTGAAAGCGAGTGCAGCTTGCAGCGCCGCGCCTACAAGTTTCTACTAATTGCTTTAGACAAAATAGATTTTCTTTAGCTTCCGTCAGACGGTCGGCCTAAATACCGATTCTTTTAGCGCGCTTCGCATTACTAGTTAATGATGTTATCCAATTAATGGGTTGTATCGAATCTTATTGCAATTTACAATTCAGTGTTGATATAATTTTGAATTGGCGACCCGCATGGTAGTTACCCGGCTTTTACCAACGTGCTTGAAAATTCTCTATTCTTCTTGGAGTACCAACTGTATATTACGTTACTTATAATATACTAGAGGTCCACCCCGGCTTCGCCCGTGGTCCATATTTCGCAATAAAAGGTAGCCTATGTCCTTTCTCGGGTATCAAAATATCTCCATACCAAATTTCATGCAAATTGGTTCAGTAGTTTAGGCGTGATTGAGTAACAGACAGACAGACAGACAGAGTTACTTTCGCATTTATAATATTAGTATGGATTATACTACATATGTATTAAAAATAACTTTCTCGGTTAACCAAATAAATAATGATACCTAATTCATGTATTAATGAACTCTATACGGAAACATAGAGTCATAGATATTAACCTGATTTTTAAAAATAGAGTTCTGCGAGATTGTTTATATTATTCCTTCCTATTAAATGCGTACAAAATTTAATAGTAGATTGTGGTGTGCGTCGTTGTAGGTAGTTTTTGTCATCGCTATTATGCTATCAATGTGACATCATTATTATAAAACCTATTTCTTATGTAAAGACTTCAAGGTTGAATTTAAAAGATAAATAATTTAAAGAGAAATTCGAATTTGCCGCTATTCGATATTGCCGCCATAAATGGTGGTCACTTCCGGGTGTTACAATAATTTGCGCCAAGTTTACTTATAGTTACAATGTTTCGTTTGGAATTGTAGCGCAATTGTATATAATAAATAAAGTAAAAAAGATTAAGGTTGGAACAAATTAACGAAAACAGACAGCTTTGTCGCGTCGCACGCATCAATGCATTTGACGACATAATCTCGTTTTAGTCTAAGGAACCTTTATAATATAATTTATTTTTATTTTTATTCAATCTTCTTCAATTCTCTAAGTATAAAATTGGTTGTTTCTTTTAAACTTTATAAATCGTAAAAACAGGTTAAATTTGTTTCTCTACCTAACGAAAACTCTATATTCAGATAATTGTATGTATCTAAGTGTTTATTACTCGTGTAGCTTTTGTCATTTTTTAAACAACAAGCATTCATCGTGGCACAACCTTCTAAAAAGGTCTTACTCTAAATATGACTACTTTTTAAAAATTTAAATTATTGTCTGTGGACAGTAAAAAGAACTGTAAAAAAAAGAATATTCAACATGAATCTTACACTTGTAGAAATACCATCCAAGAATACTTGTAATATTAAATAAACACCTATAACAACTCATTATTCTAATCCTATTACGCATTGCTCAAGGCTCTACATATGAATGGCCGGTCACACTATTGTAATATATACTTTAGTTATATTTTTGCAGTGAGTCAGTGCTATAAACCGTCTAGGTTCAGATTTCCATAATGTAGGTACGTTTTAAAATGGTGTTTTTATTACTAAAACGCAAGTTTCATTCTGCGATAAATAATGGTTGTGTTGACATGTGTGACATGTTGAATAACTTATAAGTTACTTGAACAATGTGGTAATTGTTGATTTATAATTTTGGAGACGACGCAAATATGTAGTTTCATTCATTCATTATTGTTTTCGGACGAAGTTTTTGAAAAAAAAAAGTTTGTTTTCAATCTCTACAAAGAGGTAGTATAGCTCTAACAGCCAGTTATTTGTGCATAGGCAATAGTTTCATGTATTTTGAATTTAGAATAAAGATATCGTCGTAACATTTAATTTCTTTAAAACTTTATTTAAGAATACATTGTTGTAGGATTATTTTAACAGGTTTTATCTAGCATATAAAATTACATTCGGTAAACGACATATACCTAAATGGTACAATGTAATTTTTACACATTTTTAATGTGTATTACCACAGACTAATATTACATAGTTTGTTAAATACCTTATCAAAGTTATGTTTATAAACTTCATATGAAAAGCAGTGAACAAGTATCAAAGTATGTTAATCTGACTAGGTAGAGTCACTGGAGTCTGGAGAAGTGGAGAATATACATTTGATTTTTTTTTAATTTTTATTTCTCGTAACTATTAGGGTATTAAATAATAACTTATCCATCCTAAAATAATTAAATTATCCTTCTTAGGGCCGATTTTTCAATGCTTGGATGAAACTTATTCGTCGAATATTATGTATAAAACTACCATTTTAAAAACGTATTCTAATTGCCCGTATTTGACAGTTTATGTGAAATTTTAATATTATCGTGTAATACATACTTTATTGGACGGATAAGTTTTATCCAAGCATTGAAAAATCGGCCCTTATTAAAGTTTTTGAGTGTGTTTTTGAGTATGTACGTACGAAACGCATCAGTTCTTTTTTAGAAATATACTAGTTCAGAAATAGAAGCGAAACATTTTTAATATAAAAAAAAATATAATGCCTCCTTTTTCATTTTGAGAAAAAGACACTAAAAACTAATTATTCATACCTCATCAATAAAAATATATTTATTAATAATACAATGCACTTTTCAGTTCTACCTGTCTCATTTTGATATATTCATTCATTTTAATGCAAATTTTATTTTATCTTCATATTCTCAGCGTTACTTTCTCTTTTAATTTAGTTACCAAGTAAACATTAAGACTTGTAAACTTAAAAGAAAATATGTACTTGCTGTTTATGTTGTTAATAAAAAAACAATTTTTGATTTAAGGAATGAGTACCTACTTATATAATAGTTTGTTTTTATTAGTATCACAGTGTATATGATTACATAGTAAATAGCTTAGTAAATAGTTGGTTCGAATTAACTTGTCACATACTTTAATCATAGACAGCAAATTCACTAAAAACAGAAAATATAGAATTAGTAGAGAGTTGATAATACCGTTTTACATTTATAATACAACTAGCATTCCGCCCGCGGCTTCGCCCGCTTTGTCTAAAACATAATAAATTATATACTAAAACCTTCCTCTTGAATCACTCTATCTATTACAAAAAACCGCAACAAAATCTGTTGCGTAGTTTTAAAGATTTAAGCATACATAGGGACATAGGGACAGAAAAAGCGACTTTGTTTTATACTATGTAGTGATGTAATTTAACACAAATTTTGGCAGTGCAAATGTGAAAACATGTTTTATTTTCAGTACATAAGTAGAAATAAAATAATATTATTCTTGATTTGTTTTTAACTTAATTGGTACTCTACCAATTAAATGCTCTACCAAACATCATTCCACCTTCCAAAAATATTCTGAATCCCCCTAATATACATGTATATACCTATAAAAAAATAGGCATAAATAAATCTAGATAACATTAAAACACGGTTAAACCAAGTTCCTCAGAGAACTGTTGAACAATGTTGGACGGTGAGCGGTTCGCAACACTCCATTGAGTGAGGTCACTCACCCCCGAACCGGCTAAATTACTATGATCATCCGTTCTCATTGCTTTCACGATTGCATTTTACATTGTATAGATGTACTATTTAGTTAAAACGACTTATTAGTTATGAATATATGTATTACCTAGTTAAATATTGCGTGGAATTTACGAGAGTTCTAGGTAACTGTGATAATGGCCTTTTGAAACTGTTAGATAGGTAAATATATTGCTGTAAAGGTTGCCGTTTGGTAAATCACTACATAGTATAAAACAAAGTCGCTTTCTCTGTCCCTATGTCCCTTTGTATGCTTAAATCTTTAAAACTACGCAACGGATTTGGATGCGGTTTTTTTTAATAGATAAAGTGATTCAAGAGGAAGGTTTTAGTATATAATTTATTAGGTTTTAGACAAAGCGGGCGAAGCCGCGGGCGGTAAGCTAGTAAAATAGATACTTAAATTGCTGAAAAACGATTATTAGTAAAGAAAATAAATGTGTACATGATCTGTTTTCAAAGCAGAACGAAACGGTAGGCGGAAATGTATTACATCAGACTGGCTTCAGGATTTGTAGTATGTAGTAACAGTTTTTCTTTTCTTCTGTAATAAATAGGTAACTGATGGAAAATTGTAATCCACGATGCTTGAAAATTAGACCAACTTGTTAGCATATTTCAAAGACTATTGAATTTAACTTCATAAACAACAAGTATGTAACATTCATTTATTTCCGATTACTAATTGTATGCACTAATAATTACAATTATAGCCAATAATTCAATAAATTAAAAATGGCGGCGTTGCGCAGGCGGGCGCGGGAA
This sequence comes from Colias eurytheme, assembly GCA_907164685.1. Lineage (NCBI taxonomy): Eukaryota > Metazoa > Arthropoda > Insecta > Lepidoptera > Pieridae > Colias > Colias eurytheme. Next base: position 27,942 of record CAJQZN010026872.1, read on the forward strand.
TCGAAAAAGGCGCGAAGCATTCGCGGCCATGACGCGCGTTGCACCTGTCATAACTATTCATAATGTGCTAATATATGCCTCACAAGGATCCAGACAATAAACAAATAAGTTGCTCAAATGCATTTCGCATTATATTGGTTGGTAGTCAAGGTCATTCTTATTTTACAATCAGTTTTAGACAGGTTATAGCAATAAGAGTCTATATATGACATTCGGGCCTATATTCAGGATTAATTAACATCACATTTTTATGCTGTTACGTTAAAAAACTATTATAATAGAATATTATATTCTATTATAATAGATTTACTTTAGAATACCAAAAAAAATCCTATAGTTAAACAATTTCCTGCGTTAAAATTATTTGAATTTTTTTTATTTTTTAATATTAACATATAAATAAATATCGATCATGTATAGCGCCATGATACCTTCATAATTTATCAAAAAAGATTTGTCTCTTGAAAAAAAAAATATACTTACTTAAGTAAGTATATAAAAAGAAAAAGTACAATTCTCTTTGGCACTACCACGCTCTACCGTGATAGGTTGACCTAAATTGTAACTATGTATTCTGAACTTACCTATCTATTTTAGAGATGACTTTTTGTCTCCAAATTATGATCAAAACATATAACCTACTTGGTCCAATAACTACTTACTTACTACCTTTTGTTAAATAACTACTTAATTAACTTGACTCCAAAACCAAACCTTATTCACATAATTTATTACACTTTCGATAATATTATCCTTAAGTTTTTTTTGCAAAACGAGTTTCTGACTCACCGTGTTTGGTAATCCTTGCCTGAGATTAAAGTTTGCACCTCTTTATTTATTTTGGTATAAAATATTGGCAGATGTATGATGATTTAATAGTTGTTTTATAATCCTTTATATTATTCAATCGGGTATCTATATATTTTTTTAAATTTGCAGACAAACACAATGGGTCATAACTCATATTATAACGTAATTTCAGCAGACAAAATATTAAAATGAAAATGGAAAAATATGATAATAATATAACTACATTGTATTTTTTATCTACCTATTTGGTTGTTTTTACTTTATTTCAAAACGATTCTATTAATTAGTAGCTTAATAAAACTTTTTAAAATTTATTTATGCAATCAAAATCTCTAAAAAATGTTCTCATCTCCAGAGCGTATTGCTACCTACTTATTCAGAAAATAGTTTTACTATTTTCTGAATAAGTACAAGTACCGCTACAAGTTAAATAATTTATTCGAAAGCAACTAGCACTGTTTCTGTAAATTGTAATAAAATAAATTAAACCTCACTTAGAACACAAGTAGCCTTGAAATTTTCCGATCAAATTAAAACGAATAGGTGGTACTAAGTTGAAAACTATAAGTAGACCTCATTACAATACTTATAAATTTAACCATTAAAACTAAATTTATACATTCAAATTTCAAACAAACATTTTTTTTTAAGTGGGGAAATCAAACAGATAATATACCTACAGGTTTCAAAGGAATTTACTACCGAAATCGAATGATTTTTTTTGAAGTGAAAACTTCTTTAGCGGCGTTGGGTATAAAATCTTAAACTCGCGTCAGGACACGTGGCCCTTATATTCCATGCGTAAGACGGATACCATTCCAAAATATCAAATATGCTGAACGTTAATAATAATCAAGTTTTCACTTCTGCCGGCACTCCCGGAGTGCAACCCGTCTTTTTTTTTACTCACGGCAAGGGCGGGCGCTTTTCAAATTTTCATAATGTTCTCATAGCGATATTTTTCGTGCTAAAAATGCTCGTAAAATTAAAGTCATTAAGCATTTAGTCTATCCTTCTCACTCTCAAGCTATTGGACAAGGAAAGAAGCAAATCACATCACTGAAAAAGTTAAGGTGTAACATTTATATAGCAGTTATCATTTACGTCACCAATTGCTTTTATTTTATAAATTACTAATACGTATATCTAGCTAATTTTAAATTTATTTCGCTGACATAATTACCTCTGCCAGTGTAGATATAATCTTAGCTCATAAAAATTCATACGTGAATTGGAATGATTGATAAGATAAAAATGAAAACAAAAATGAATTTTGGGTCAGTAAAGCAAACAGACGATTTGATAGGAATTCTGAATAGGTGATGAGTATTTTTGATAAGAATATACATGCTTTATAAATTAATGATAGAGATAAAAATCGAAATTTATATGAACCAAAAAATGGAATCGTTGCTCATTGCTTCTGTAGGGGCTTGTTATGTGCGGGTGTAATAAAAGATGTAATAACTACGCAAAGCTACACTTCTCAATGGAACCGTTGCTTTAAAATATATGGATCTTTGTGACATCATTATTGATTCCTACATCTGTTTTTATTCTTTATCGTTCACGATATACCTTGATAATAGGTGCTTGTATAAAAGCACTATTAAATTAGTACGATGGGATGATAGACAAATTCTTCTCTTTTTTAGGGTTCCGTAGCCAAAATGGCAAAAACGGAACCCTTATAGT
>CAJQZN010026873.1:0-10591 GCA_907164685.1 Colias eurytheme
TAGCGCTCTAAAGGTTGTTTGAGCTTATGTGCTTAATCAATGTCTAAATGGTAAAAATTCATTTGGAATATAGAGAGATATTTTTAGTAATGCATTATTTTACACCAGTTTTATAAAGAAGACAATCAGTGCACTATGCTGAGAACACTTCCACACTTAAACTAATTGAAACACGTTAACATTTATCATGATTTCATAAAGAATGGACAGCGAATTTCTCCTTTCACACCTACAACATTTTGTAGTTTTTAAAGTGTCAAGAACATTTGAAAGAGAAACTAAAGTATTTCGAAAATGTTATTTCAACACGGAGCAAAATTCAAACTAACCTGTGTTGAGACGATTTGTAAAAAGCAAAGGTCGAGAGCGGTAAGCGTGCAGTTTCCGAGCATTGTATGTGACATGTACCGCCGTCAGTTAAACTAAGCCCTTGCTTAAGTAGTAGCGGAAGCGATAGCGGAAATATGGACATAATATGGGAACTATTGCAATAATATACTTTTTGTTATAGAAGTATGTCTTTCATGTCATCATATGTCCATTATTTAAGCGTAGGGCGCATAATGAGAAGAAAATTGCTATAATACAGATTTGATAAGTGCATGATATGTGTCTTAAAGATGGTTATTATGTCTGATGATGGTACAAACGATCTATTCTACATGTATTTTAAGTATCATTTAATTATAATATTATATAGAATCTGACGGTAGTAACAAAATTAAACAAGGATAAAATTAGAGGCATATTTATAGCACCAAATATTTATTTTACCCATTTCCTTCCGAATGTCTATATACAGACCCTTACTGTGTTTCCAGCTTAAACAAAGGGGAGTTCACAAAAACGAGGAACATTTCTTTGTGTCACTGCTCTCTTTATTTTACTTTTTAAATTCAGCTTCACTGAAACTTATACGAATAGTGATGTTACAGGTTGAGCTGCACTTCATATGATGGGTGATTTTCGTTTAAATTCAAAGTATGCTCATCTTGTCAATTACGTACAGAGGAATGTTTATGTATGAAGAATGAAAAGAACATTGTATGAAAGATCGTAGTAGAGTTATTCAAATACTCAAGAGTTTAATGTCAAGGTCGGATTATTTTGTATGTCGCGTATGTATAGTAGAGAAGTGATTAGGAAACCATCGTTGTGAAACCGATACAATAAGATGTCAATTAAATACGTATTAGAGCAATTACTTCTATTATGCACTTTATCCACTCATATTTTCCGCGAAAAAATACGAGCTTCTTGGTAATATACAGACCTTTACAATAAAAAAACAAAAACTTAACACGTCAAAAAATTTGGTGCTGGACCATCATCGTTACAATCTTAGTGTTACCTATTATATATGTTTATTCCTGGAGACTGGAAGAATTTTTAATGCATACCATAGAGATAGGTATCGGCTGAGAAAATCCGATAAATTGTCATTTTTTTTATAGATATATAGAACCAATTATTGCAACAAAGCGTAGAAGAGAATTTGTATTCCCAATTGTACCTACCTCCTTGTATAAGGAAACCCACTAAAGACGAGACTACATTGCTATCTGTCGTAATTGCTTGGAATAAACATTTACAAAACACCCCGGTAACAAAAGAAATATGAGGGCAATATGGAAACTCATAAAACCTTAACTTATTTATTCGTAGCTCGTTGCGATAAAGACGAGAGCGATATAATTTATCGTGGGGTCTTTTTGACCCTGTGTACAATCACATTATTCGTGTATTTGTTTGAGAGCCCTTCTGAGAATAGTTCTGATTGAATGGCTAGTTTATACTAGTTGTATACATAATAAAATAAACATATATTCCTACAACGTGAATATTGTTTAGTTGAATTTTGGATGAATTCGCAAACGTTACTACAAAGTTAGTTCAATTGCGTTTTACTTGCGGTTTTGCCTTCAAAGTAAAATCATTAAAGCTGGTGCCGTGATGTATGAGAAGAGTTATTTTCAATGAAGACATATTTTCTATAGGGAGGATTTTGTCACGTCTTTCATGGAGATCTATAAAAAGTTTATAGGCGGTATAAGTACATTGTCGCGTCGCGTTCGATTCTTAGGAACTTAGGTATGAGATAAAAAAGAAGACCAGTTCGCCATATATAATGTATGTCGCAAATAATATTGATTCCCTACATCGTGTCTTCAAAATAGCTTCTAATTTTAGAAATATTTTCTTGATTAAGACCTGCGTGCGTAATCCATCAATCAGCCAACCGGGTTTGTTTGTACTGATATAAATTAGCCACTATCTCCTAGGATTATCTACTACAATTAGTAGAAAAACAGAAAATAAGATCGATGTTTTCAAAGAAATATTATACTTCTAGGAACTATGTTAAACTTAAAACATATAAATTATTTACCCTGTCAGGTACAGCGATGCCTTGTAAAGAAGATGACACATTATGTATTTATACATTATTAAATACCTAGGTTTATTTTTATTTTAAAGTAGCTTTTTTAAGGATTGTATTACGAAAATTTTAAATTTTATGACATTTTACAATGTAAATCTATACCAATATTATAAAGATGAAGAGTTAATTGTTTGTTTGTTTGAATGCGCTATACTCAGGAACTGCTGATCCGATTTGAAAAATTCTTTCGGTGTTAGATAGCAGGGAAGGCTATAGGCCATATATCCAATTCAAATCCATTAAGACAAACAGGCGCGGAGCCACGCGCGTGAAACCGCGGCGCGCAGCTAATATGAAATATGGTGTGAAATGGTTATGCGATCTCTTAAATTTTATCTTTTCTTTCTTCCTTCAACTCTTGAGATTAATGATCAATTTTCTTTAAACTATAGATACAATTAAAAACGACTACAACTATTCAACTATATTAATTTTACAATTAAACAATTATTCGAAGCATAGTACTACAGATAATATAGTACATAATAACACGATGTTGACAGAACTGGCTCTCTAATCCAGTTCGGAGTTCAGATGACTTCATGCTTAGTAAAGCTTGAGATGCGATGCTATTTTGATGGTAGTAATATTGTTTTAGTTCAAGTGCGTCTTCATTTATTTCTATTAGTGACTAGTATTTCATTTGGTAATATCAGTTTAAGTTAAAGATGGTTTACAAGAGTGGAGAATATCATTGTTGTATGTGGTATCATTATCATTTACATATTTTCTAAACAAAATGAAAGAGGGCATAAATATCATCAAATTATTTGTATTTATTTATGATCTTAAACTTTACTGACCTACATTAAATAGTGGCTTCAGAAACAAAAGTTCAACCAAGAGAAAAATAAACACTACAGATTCAAGAATAAGATGTAGAAGAACACCAATAGTTACTCGATTTAACAATTTTTCAGCGTATTTTTCAATTATTTCGATGACTTAGTTTCCTTAAATGTCTATCGATGCCCTCAATACAGATTTATGACACATCCTAAATCAAGAGCTTATCCAGCAAATTACAATTTCAAGCAGGTTATGAATCAGGCTGCATACATTAGAATAATATGGCCGGAGTCAAAGTTAGGTATTACAAGAACATTGAGCAGAGGAACCGTAATGGGGGCTTAATTCCCGACAGAGGCTATATGAGGCCTGAATAGACCTAGCTCCGAGATGTATGGCATCGGAAATTGGAATCGGTCAGGTGTAGGGTGACATTGATTGTTCATTATCTTTGGACTTTTGGAATGTATTTATAAATTGAAGAAGATTTGATTTTTTTCAAAAAAGAGTATTGTTATGTAGGAGTTTGTTTAGAAGGACCGGAAAAACTTTTGCTTCAAGCTTTACATTATAAGTAAAATCCCTACCCATATTCCTAATATTATCTAATTCAGTTAAATATAGCTGTTTATCTAACTTTCAAATTATTTACATTTGAATATTTCATTAAATAACGTCAAAAAATCAAAGTGACCTTTATACGTCTTGGTCATTTGGAGCGCGAGAGATTAAATTATTTTGTACGATTTGTACTAAACTGTAAATTGTTGTAATAAACTGTAAATTATTGAAAAAATAAATATTAGAATTTATATGTTGATGTTTATTATACAGATTCAATAGCAAGTGATTTACAATATCAAAACAACGTAATGTTCCAAAATATTTTTTTTCAAATTCCAGTGAATCCAGTCCCATTCGTACTACAGTTGTGGTGTTCCTACATAGTAATGTCCAACAGAGAATGCATACATAATAAGATTGAAGAAACACTGACAGACCGGCATGTTTTATGTGATGTTATTTCCACTACATAAATGTGATTGAAAGCTTCATACTTTTATATTTTTTTTATTTCAACAATTTTTTGCTTTACATTTTCAAAAAAGAAAACGAAATCAGTGGAATAGACCTAATTCCAATTAACCATATACTACATAATATTTTTAAAAGGAATGATCTTTTTGTTAGTTTGTACTTAATTAGGTCTGAAACTATTAAGCTTGTAATTTTTTTTTCTAACAGAAACTTGAAACCTACAAGTCAATGTTTTACTTACACACGAAGAGCACGTCAATAATAATTATTATACATCAAGTTTTATACTCTCTAATTTTGGAACATTTATTTGGAGAAACTGGGAATGACGAATTACAGAATGTTTTAATGTAACGTTCACATGAACTTAGTAAGAGGAAACTGCTGAAATATTAAATGTAAATTTTGTAGGTAATTAAATTAACACGTTCCCTTAATATTGTATTATGTTGAAAACTTTAATTAATTACATCAACTGCTGCAAGTGGTATATATATTACATATTTGTTATTAATATATTGTATTGCAATTTATCTTAAGTACGTGGGAGGCCTGAAAGCTCATTTTTCTAACAGCCATTTTGTCGTAATAAATTGTTCACTTTTTTGACACGAAAAAACCGTCCTCCGTCATTTATTAGGTTTTCACAGACGCATTTATTTTCGTTTCGTTGACGAAATTATTTATCAAGAAGGTATTCAGTTTAATTTATGTTAAGTCGTAATGTAAGACGTTTAGTCGTCGGCCTTTGCGATATTTAAATTTGTCTTAGAAAATATTGAGATTTATCTTTTATATACAAATCTGTGAATTGAGTTTAGGAGCGACATGGAGCTTCGTTATTTTTTTATTTAATTTACCATTAATATTATATACTTAGATAACTTGTTCATATACTTAAACTTATACTTATATACAGGTGATAATATGAAGTATATGTACTAATACCCCACACTAAAGGAGTGGCGGCCTTTTTACTAAAGTAATAATTGTGCTGCATACGACAACATCTAAGTACTTTATACGTAAATTATATTATGAATATGTACTTACGACTTAATACGACATTACATTCAGTCCATAACAATTTGTATCCAAAGGAAAATTACCCATTAGGTATAATAATATTGCGACGGAAAAGTAAAAGAGTGTAAAATATAAAATGTGTACGGCATAATGCAAAAAGTTACATTTAAAAACCACTTCTACATTGTCATTTTTAAATTTCATCTTGAATTATATAATGGCTGGCTCTTTCTTCACGTCATATTAAAAATGCATTTTACAAGTTGGCTATAAAGTGACTCCAGAAGAATGGACGAAGAAATTAATTTTTACATTGTCTAAGCTTATTATTATTTATCTTTTGTATAAAGTTATCTAATAATAAAATGTTTGTAATGTCGTTAAAAGAAGCATTTATTACAAACTAGCTGCGCTCCGCGGTTTCACCCGCGTGTCTCCAGTCTCCACTCCTGTTGTTCTTAGCGTGAATATATAGCCTAATGGGCTATCTAACACCGAAATAATTTTTCAAATCGGACCAGTAGTTCCTGAGATTAGCGCGTTCAAACAAAGAAACAACCCAACTAACTCTTCAGCTTTATAATATTAAGTATAGATTAATTTTTTCATGGTTTATATACATACATAGCATATGCGTTAAATGCACTAAACACTTACCAGCTCAATACTATATAAATGTAATTCAACAACTACATTTAACAAAAGGCTCAGACTATTTAATCTAAAGCTACATAAATTAAATACGTACTTGACCTAAGCGCTGCCCACAGTCCAACTTCGCTGAACAAACTCTGTCATCGAAGCGAAATTTTGTACTCAAACTGGGAGCGAGTTTGGTGCGTGTGTTTTCAATTTCATAAACGGATTTCAGCAAAGTGCAAGCTGCAAAGATACGTTCACATTTTTGTTACGTGGATTTTTGTGCACGTGCCAATAAACAAGTTAGTCGAGTAAGAAAGGTGAAACAAACTATGTTTATGCCTCTAGATGGGATCCCAGAACACACTTCTTTGGTACATTCTTCGTACTGAACGGCAATTAATATCTTTGAAACGACACATGCCGACGTGTTTCCGCTCTGACAGTAAAATGTTGACTAACCGCCTCTACGTGACAAATATCCAAATACCCTCACTATAACAATCAAGAGTGACAAGGATGTGGCATATTATATTATTAAACACTTGACCGTAATTTGAAGCTTACTTCATTGAGAAGGTACCTAGCTTTTTCCGCCTATTTTTCCCTCTCTTTCCGTTGTATATATGCTATCTCTCTCGCACACCTCTCCACCAGGTGGCGGGGCGCACGATAATGTCGGGCGCTGGATGTTTTTCATTGGCGTCTAGCTTCCGCCGCGAGAAGGTTGTCTACAAGACTACAACCTTGGTGCTATTAAGTATTAAGTATTGCTTAAAGCAAGTGCTAAAAGTGTTAAAAAGTGTATCCCGTCGGATCGGTACAGTGAGTTATTTTTACATCTATTCTAATAATATTTTACTTAAAAATGAGTAAAAATCTTTAAAGTCAACGGTATAATCGTTGGACTTTATTTAAAATGCTGAGGTTTTTAATGAATCCTTCAGCAATAGTTTATTTTTCAATATGCTTAAATACTTAATAGCATGAATAAAGATATTTAAAATTAACGATACAACCGTTACATTTTACTTGAAATAGTAACTTTTCTTTTGAAATATTTCATTATGCAATATGTACTAATTAATATTTGAATTTTTAATACTGTGAGTAAAGCTATTTTAACGGTGTTACCGTTCGGCTTTACTCGAATCGTTAATATTACTTTTGTGATTATTTGATATTACTAGATATATCAAATACCCTCTCTTGTATATAGATATTTTTAATATTTTATTTCATTTTTAATAATGTGTTTTTATTACAAGGGTACAAGTGAATTTTTCGTGGAAAAATTACAATTAATACTTAGTATGGATATGAGCCAACTCAAAGCTTTACAGGCATACAATCCATTGCTACGACTTTATTACATTGTCGTTATCGCTAGGAACGGTTCGGAATTCCTATCATAGTTTATTACTAAAAATTATCGAACGAGATGAGTCAGCTCCAAGAAGTCACGACATGTCAGAACATGTTGTGATTTTATTTTATAAATCGTACGGGAGTTACCGCTCAACTGAATAATGAATTCGCTCATGTATAGTAGATACGTACCATGAATGTTCCACACATTCAAAACTATCCGTAGTCTATACGTGTCCTTTTATGAGTATTATTCTGATCCGTTTTTATGTGAAAATAGACATATTACACACGGCTAATTTGATTTAAAATTACGTTTCCTATGTTCAAATGATGCAACTTTTTTGTTAAAACGAGTAAGTACCAAAATTTTACAATTAAATTTTTTGGTTTACTGAACTTGTGCTGAAAGGGTTATCGTATAATAATTATCGAGATATCTTAATATAAATTAGATTTAGATACACTTATTTCAAAGGATTTACAATTCACTTCTAACGTTTTAGAATAATATTATAAACTTGTACACCTTGACAAAAAGTAAAAAATTGCGGGTGAGTGGAGATTATTTTGTGCAATTAAATATAACGTCCTACGACGGTATGGTTGCGTTCGTAAGGAATGTTAACGGATATAAAGCAACTAAATGTTACATCGATTGCATGAACAAAAATAAATATGAATCGAAGTTCATTTTAAAATTTAGTGAATTGATTTGAATTATGAATTTATTAAATGTCGCTAACATTGGAAAATAAGTTAAAGGACCTTGTTAATTGCTATATTATTTAAATGATTATTTACTGCTATTTTTATATAAGCACTAAGGTGTATTCTTGCTCGAAGCAGAATACATAAATGTGGCCACTACTCCTCGCAGGGGTTAGCCAGGTCAAATTCACCCTCGCAGGGTGTCTCTTAAGCATTTTTTGGCAGGCCCTACTTATTTCTAGTTACAAACATCCCTCGCGCAGCTGTCGCTCGCAGGGAAATGGTGCAAATATATATCGACCCTCGCGGGGCTTTGATTACAATCGTCCCTCACGGAAAAGATGGTGCGAATATATATCAGCCCTCGCGGGGCTTTGATTACAACCGTCCCTCATGGAGAAATGGTGCAAATATATATCAGCCCTCGCGGGGCTTTGATTACAACAGTACCTCACGGAGACATGGTGCAAATATATATCAGCCTTCGCGGGGCTTTGATAACAACCGTCCCCACGGGGAAATGGTGCAAATATATATCAGCCCTCGCGGGGCTTTAATGGCGATTGGTGCAAATATACAAAGGATTGATCATTAAAATGATCATAGATATTTGCTTTTGTCAACGAGGACCCACGAAAGAAGTTTTGGATATGACCGTATCGGATCTTCACTCTTCTAAGGTAGGTAGAAAAAGGTTTTGAAATCTACTTCACAGTGGGCAGTATAGTAAATGACCTAATAAATACAATAAAGGTTAGATACGTCAAATAATGGGCGCATGAAATTGATACTTCGTATCCTAAAAGTTTACGCTTCAGGAATCAGGAAACCACCATTGGTTTACCAATTATGGAAATTGGAATTGAACAAATTGTATTTACCAATGCAAAGCCTAATCACAACAAAGGAAGGCGAGTCGGATCAAATATCATCTCGCAGATGATTTGTGGCGGTGGTTTCGAGGATTGTCACCAAGCCTTGTGTCAACGGTATGTTTGGTATCGTAATTAAATGGCACTAGCCGACCAATTTACATATACAAACATCGGAAGAGATTTTTTAATCGCAAAGCGATTGAATGTAACAAATGACGATTGATTACGTATAGTTGACCTCTCATAGGCCTATTTTAGTTGCCCGGTCTTGTAGGCAATTTATTTGACTCGTTTTTCAACCCATTTGACCTCATTATTGCACCCATGAGATTTTTCTTCGGGGCTCAAACAATAAATCGCTGAGGGATTAGGATAATCGTTTGTTAGACAAGTTTTTTGTCATCCCACCAGGATTATTATATTGTATAATAAAGTTATATACAACTATTAACGTAAAACGTTTAAGTACTCAACGAATGCTGAGAATACTGACTGTTGAGTTACATAGGATAGAGGATAAATAACGGAAAGTCAATCTTTCCAAACAAAAGCCTCTTATTATTAGATATTACTTGGAACCCCTACCCTTAACGAGAAAGCTCTGCCAAATGACTTCTCATTTCTTTGCTTTGAGGGGGGGGGGGGGGGGCAATAAATGAAATGTACAGGCTATACGGCTTTTAAAATATAAGTCTGGTAAGCGAACTAAACTTTGCTGGTTTAGTTCTTGCTATATCGCTATCCGTGCCTGCTTCTCGTGTTTACGGGTGAATTAAGTTTATCAATAGTCATAAATGCAATGCTATTCAGAGGATATACTGCATTTAAAACATGACAAAGTCTGGTAAGCGAACTAAACTTTGCTAGTTTAGTTCTTGCTATATCGCTGTCCGTGGCTGCCTCGCGTGTTTACGGATGAATAAAGTAATGTCCTGTCTTCGCATCCACAGCTAACTGTCCTATACTGTCATAATCTTAACACAGATTCATTCGACATAGCTCCCCACGAGCTCAGTTCTTCATTTTTGCACTCGCACAACTGTGGACAACACAAGAGCAATGCCTCCATTGGTAGCAGTTACAATCAAGGGATAACTAACCTTAGGCTAGCCATATTACGGATGTTGGAACAACCGACTATATTCAGGGCAATTTTTCTTTGTTCAGTGTAACGTTTAGACTGTCGCAGCATTCCTACGGAACAAAGATGGGATCAGATCTGCATCCTTAATGCAGTTAATCGAAAGGAGATACTTTCAGACGACGATAGTATTCAAAACCCACCATATTCCTTAACATAATATTGCATAGTTAAGCTTATAATCTCTCTTGCCATTATCCTGCAGCAGAATTCCTTGGCGATAATTTATCCTCGTTAGAACGAGCGAGGGTTGTTACGATAATATGAGAAATCCTAGTCAGTTAGAGACCTGAACGACGCGATAGAGTACCGCTATTTCAGTAGTAGTAACACCTAGAAGGGTGAAGGTATTCTGGAAAGCGGAACTGAAGGCCCGGTCAGCAGCATCAGCCACCTAATAGACAGTGTTCAGTGCTGCACCACTATAATCTGCAAAATGACTCTGACGGTATGAAAATGTGGAGTACATTTTCAAAATATCAAATGATATAGTTGGAATAAAAATCCTATTTGCCTCCGTCTATCCAAAAGACATACGGAGTAGCTAGTAGTAGTTGGTTG
>CAJQZN010026876.1:0-26520 GCA_907164685.1 Colias eurytheme
GAGATCTTAATTATTTTACAATAAATACATTCTTACTATAACCCAAACCAAATGCCAAAATCGTCATTCAGAACTTTTATTGATAAATAAACTTTTTTCCGAATAAAAAGTACGGCGTCTCAAAGGAATTGTAATTGATATAATCACCAATGGCACAATGCAGTAAAAGGCTACTAATTAAGTTGTCAGGTCACTGAACCCTGTAAACGAAATGACCCAAATGTACCATTTTTGGCAACTTGCATTACGTGGGACTGACAGACAGACGTTTTAATACCTTCCTTTTTAAGTTTGCGTTTCGATACATCATTTTGCAGCGATCGTCTTTCGTTCTTTCTTTTTCTTGGTTCATTATAGCTGAGACGTTCTGGGTAGAGCTAATATGAAGTCTCTGTCTGTCTCATCACCTTTTTACAAAGTCTGATCATCTTGTCTCATCACTTAGTTTCATCACCTGCTCTGATCTGCAAACAAACATGACATAAGGTACCTTCTTCATATTATGATATCGATGTGACTCGTTGAGCAACAAATAATAATTTTAGATGTGTCAGTAAAACTTTTTTGACTGATTAAAAAAAAGTTTTTTTTGCAGTTAAAGTGCTTTTGGCCGTTAATAAATTTTGACTGTAACATATCTTATATATAAAATTCTCGTGTCACAATGTTAGTCTGCATACTCCTCCGAAACGGGTGGACCGATTCTCATGAAATTTTCTGTGCATATCGGGTAAGTCTGAGAATCGGCCAACATCTATTTTTCATATGTACACCACGGGCGAAGCCGGGGCGGACCGCTAGTTTTATATATAATATAATTATCATTATTGCAATGCACCATCACTTAAAGCTTCGTCTTTTTTTCGGGATTAAACTAGTTGGTTGAGTAATGAGTATAAAATAACTGATCGTAGTTGCTTTCTTTTTTTTTTGGTACCAAAAATAGAAAATACAATGTTATCACCGTCATCGATTTAGCTTATTTAATTTATTTTATACTTACTTAAATACTTTTGGAATGTTATTATTTTCTTGACAGAGATATTTTCGGAGACACAAAACACATTTTTTTTCGAAAATTATCTCAGTAGATTCGTTCGAAAACTTAATTCCTCGTTCAGAAACTACATACGATGACCTCCTTTGATTCAATGGTGAGATTAGGGTCACGCGTCGAAAGTATCTAAGTTCGATACATGTATATCCGGTCAAGTGCAAATTCGCTTGTTTATGTACACATTTGACGGGTTCAAAACGCGTTTTAAAATAATATAAACAAAAAAAGAAATCGACATCTTGTTTGAAAAACGCGCGTCTTTTCTATGACCGCAGAAACGTATTTTTTTAGATAATAATATGTAATGTTGTTAAAAATACTAGCTGCAGTCCGTGGCTTTACGTGTGGCAGGCTATTATTTATGACCACAACTCCTAATTGTCAGAAATTTGTCAGCTTTTCTTGTAAAAGCTCACAAATTTCACATCCTACTACTATTATAAAGGCGAAAGTTTGTATAAGTATGGATGTATGGATGTTTGTTACTCTTTCACGTAAAAACTACTGAACCGATTACAGTGAAATTTAGCACACATATAGATAGTAACTTAGATTAACACATAGGATAGGTTTTATCCCGGAAATCCCACGGGAACGGGAACTATGCGGGTTTTTCTTTGAAAACGCGGGCGAAGCCGCGGGCGGAAAGCTAGTTTATAATACTTAATAGTAGGATTAAAGAAAAAACTAAAATAATTCAAAGTTGTCATCATATTATAATTCATCGTTCCTCCAAAAATAAGTAAATTTATACAAAAATTATACATTCTGAATTATGCAATAATGATCTATAAGGTCATTGCACGATCTAGCGCGCTAGATCTGGTTTTATATCCGAAATATAATTAATTGGTCATAGTTATGCAAAACAGATGGATTTCTTGTTAAAAAACTGGAAATGTCTTAAAGACGCTCTTCCTGTGTGAGTTGAAGTTATTTTTATTAGTGACTAGCAGTCCGCCCCGGCTTCGCCCGTGGTACATAATATTTACGTTTTCTCTACATAAGAACTATCCTCGTACTTCAAGGAATATAATAAAAAAAGAATTATTGAAATCGGTTCAGCCGTTCTCGAGTTATGCGCTTACCAACACATTTTGCGATTCATTTTTATATATAAGATTTATTTCACAAAGGTGCATATTATTCGTTTCTGAAGTACGAGCTTTCTATTGATAATTTTTAAACTTGAGAAGTTTGATGTTAAAACCTCAGTTAATTTGACACAAAAAATACCAAATTTCTCATCGGACCTGTAGTTGAGATTACCGCGTTCAACAAAACGTACAAACTCTTCAGCGATACAATACTAGGTTTCCGCCCGCGGCTTCGCCCGCGCAGTCAAGAAAAACCCGCATAGTTCCCGTTCCCGTGTGATTTCCGGGATTGCGTCATTTTCCCGGGATAAAAAGTATCCTATGTCCTTTCTCGGGTATCAAAATATCTCCATACCAAATTTCATGAAAATTGGTTCAGTAGTTTAGTCGTGATTGAGTAACAGACAGACAGACAGAGTTACTTTCGCATTTATAATATTAGTATGGATTAGACAAGACTTTTAAAGTTCTTTTTTGTCCTTGTATTTATTTATATTTGAATGCAATTAATTGGAATATAGTGCACTATAAAGAAATCAAAAGTCAAAAGCTATAGCATACTTATAGTATCGCAATCAGTGTTGCTAGTCCTAAAATTAGTAATTATGGTGTAGCGGTAAAAGCCATGCTTAATGTTGATTGGAGGTCGCGGGTTCGATTCCACAGAACACATTCAGTTCCGCTCTATTTTATGGTTACTATTATACATACATTAACGTCTATCGCTCGTTAAAGTTGCATTAAAAAATGCGTAACTGTTTTTTAGTTTCGTTAATGATGTTTTGTTACGTTTGAATGCATCTGTTTAGACATGTCATTGTATGGATTGAATAATTTAAAATGTATGAGGAAAAAATTAATGAATTTACATCTTTTTAGATTTAACATCATTATTTTTTTATGATAACACTAGCTGCGCTCCGCGGTTTCACCCGCGTGGATCCGCTCCTGTTAGTCTTAGCACAGACTAATAATAATATAGGTACTACGTATACAAGGTCTTAGCGTGATAAAATATAGCCTATAGCTTTCCTCGATGAATGGGCTATCTAACACCGAAAGAATTTTTCAAATCAGACCAGTAAGTAGTTCCTGAGAGTAGCGCGTTCAAACAAACAAACTCTTCAGCTTTATAATATTAGTATAGATTTAGGTTCAGAATTACTGTTTAATAATGAGCATCGTAAAAAAGTAAACATTACATATTTTGTGGTCTTCTTGTGAGATACCTCTAGAACGAAGCAACTGGCTTTTGATAAATTTTTGCTAGTGCAGTTCATAAAAATAGTAGTACCTATATAATATGATGCAGTTCATTAAAATCTATTAATTATACGTATACGTACTATACTTTATAATCTAAACTATAATATTATAAAACTGTTTGTTTGTTTGTTTGAACGCGCTAATCTCAGGAACTACTGGTACGATTTCATAAATTCTTTCGGTGTTGGATAGCCGATTTATCGAGGAAGGCTATAGGCTATATATTATCATCACGCTAAGACCAACAGGAGCGGAGCAATGCGGGTGAAACCGCGGGAAACAGCTAGTGCATAATATATTGCACAAGTCATTCAAACCATAAATGGAATATCTCGCCTTGCTCGAATATAACTCGATATTATTCACAGATAATCTTTCTTATATTATATAAAATTCTCGTGTCACAATGTTAGTCTGCATACTCCTCCGAAACGGGTGGACCGATTCTCATGAAATTTTCTGTGCATATCGGGTAAGTCTGAGAATCGGCCAACATCTATTTTTCATATGTACCACGGGCGAAGCCGGGGCGGACCGCTAGTAAATAATAAAATACCCATAAATACATTTCACCTACATGTAATGTTTTCTGTTAAACAATCCGTGAAATAACTGTAAATGCAACGTAATATTGCATAAACTGTTTTCCATAAACATTACATATTAATATTCATGAATTTGAGTATTGTATAGAACTACGCTTATAATATTCGTTCGATAGATCGTATTTGAAACTAGGGAAATATTATATTATTGTAGGAAAGTTCGTGGTGTCAAATGTGGGATTATTTCGTTCAATACACCTTTTAAAATTTGATATAACCTAAAATTAGTTGATGGTGGGTTACCTTTTCCTAGCATGGTAATGATTTACTACATAATTTTAGTGTCCATTCATAATTATTATCCCGATTTAAATGTTATTTAGTTAATCTATAATCACTACATATTATAAAACAAAGTCGCTTTCTCTGTCCCTATGTCCCTATATCCCTATGTCCCTTTGTATGCTTAAATCTTTAAAACTGCGCAACGGATTTTGATGCGGTTTTTTTTAATAGATAGAGTGATTCAAGAGGAAGGTTTTAGTATATAATTTATTAGGTTTCAGACAAAGCGGGCGAAGCCGCGGGCGGTAAGCTAGTAATATTATAAAGCTGAAGAGTTTGTTTGTTTGAACGCGCTAATCTCAGGAACTACTGTTCCGATTTGACTTCTACTATAAAGTCGAATTATTTTATCATAATACTAGCGGTCCGCCCCGGCTTCGCCCGTGGTACATGTTTACGTTTTTTCTACATAAAAACCATCCTCGTACTTCAAGGCATATAATAAAAAAAGAATTATCGAAATCGGTTCAGCCGTTCTCGAGTTATGCGCTTACCAACACATTTTGCGATTCATTTTTATATATAAGACTAGCGACCCGCCCCGGCTTCGCACGGGTGCAATGCTGATACTCAATACACTACAGAAAAACTGTGAACGTTGTATATAAAAACATAGCGGCCCGCTCCGGCTTCGCACGGGTATAAAATAGATAGCCGGGCGGCCGGCCGGTACCGCCGCAAACGCTACGTCCCGCAATTTTTAAATCTGTAATATCTTTGAAAATATTCACTTAAATCATACGGTGTAAAGGGCCATATAGATCTATATTAAATAAACAATGTATTCAAGGTATTTAATTGGTTAAGGATTAATGCTGTATTGGTTAAAATCGCATCGAAAATTAGCCAATATTTGTCGTAAAAAGTAAATGACAAAAAAAAGTTATTGTGGGTTATCCATAAGAGATAGACATATACCATCGCGGACTTTTCTATAGACCTTTTCAATGTGTATAATACTTAGTACATTATTTTAATAAAACTCGTAGGGTTCAGCCTGCGTTTGCAGTGTAAGCGGAAAAAATGTAATTTTTTACGACATCACATCAGAAAACTCAAAAATAACAGTACTTCTCTACTATTTAATGGATGTTATTATACATATAAACCTTCCTCTTGAATCACTCTATCTATTAAAAAAAACCGCATCAAAATCCGTTGCGTAGTTTCAAAGATTTAAGCGTACAAAGGGACATAGGGACATAGGGACAGGGAAAGCGACTTTGTTTTATACTATGTAGTGAAGATCTTGTATTCATATAAGAGTTTTGAAAATAAATACTTTTTCTTTCATGTGTAACTTGTAATTTTTGAACTAAAAAAAACCTTTTTATAGCGATCCACCAAAAATAAAACCGTAATAAAAACAATACATTATGCATTCTGTACGATTCCGTTATTCCAATATGATAATGTTTGCATTTATTCATAGTTCTGCGAAATAACACATTCTACTGAAGATTTCATAAGATACTATCATGCTTCATTTGGTTAGATTGTTAGATACAAAATAAATAACATTATTGTATTTATTTTTGTTATTAAAATGTATTTTTAAGCTATTGCACAGCTTCTATCGCGGGCCTTGAGCATGGGGACCGAATCGAGAAATTCCGTAACGAAAAAACCTCACGCTCCCCACTCCGTCGGACACGGAGGTGTGGCTTGAAGGCATGCTATGCAATAGCTTTACCGCGGCAGTCCCCGAGGGCCACACGTCTTTTTTTATATAAACATATTCGTTTTTTGTAAATTCAGTTAAAAGTTTTTAAAAGAGATCAGACTTACTGAATTTCTTGCCAAATCTGTAAAAACGACTTGACTTTTTGATTGGAATTTCAGTGAAATAATAATAGGCAGTTGTAAAAGTTTATCCATTTAAAAATGTCTAAATGTTCCAAATACAAATATTTGAAACTTTATTAGTAAGTAATTTTAATACGACTTTTATCTAATTAAGAACTTCAATTAATTTCAAATCAAACAAATAAATTAAATCATCAGACCATAAAACTCAATAGGTACTAAACAGTAAGCACATTTCTAAAAAATACTGCCTTACCAACAAAAGATTTAATGCTTTAAAGTTTAAAGTACTACAGGTCCTTTCCAAAGAGTTAAATGTTAAGAGCCCAGGAGTTCCAGAGTCATTAAGGCAAATTATAATACCTTGAAACATTAAGCCCTCAATTATGGCAACAGTTAAACGTAATGGTCATTAATTGCCATGGTAGCGTCACAAAATACCTAAATTTGGGGATATAAAATTGAAAATCTGACATTGAGACAAGTAAAAAGGAGATTTGAAAAGCCTGTTTGTAATCGAAATTAATGTGGGTCGTCAATCAATCATTTTATACCCAACAAACAAATATAAATAGAATATTTTATCATGGAATGCATTCGGAGTTCAGAATTAATTTTGGTATCTTTTCTACAATAATTGTTTTATTATACGCGTTCTTACACTGAAATTTTACGTTACGTTTTTAAATTTAATCTTACAATTCATATTAAGTTAATATTTTTTGCATCGAAATCAAAAAATCATTTGGTAAATCCAAAAGTGCACGCCTCATAATTTTTTTTTAATAATTATTTATTAATAATTATTTTTGTTTATTTAATAACAATTAAACCACATCGAATCAGACCCTGAAAAATGAAAGGGTTCTATTCGTGAGCATACTCAAGCGTAAGAGAAAAAAAAAAGACTCGATTAGTAAAGTATTTCGGTCGCTATCGTGTTAACAAGAAAATCCTCCGCACATACAGACACACGGACGTCCAAGACAGAACTTTTTTAAACAGTTTTTTAACTAGTTTAAATAACAAAAATGAAATCAAAAATATCATGAATGTTAAAAATAGTGTTTTTTCTTAATATGTGTGTGTATGTATTATCTTACAAGTGCAATGTATGATACATAAAGACATTTTAAGTTTGAAAAATCAGATGTTTTGCGCGAAGTGACAGTAGTACCCACCTCAACGCTTCGCTTATGAGGCGTGCAATATCTAATATTCTTTACAACAATAGTCTTATCAACCACAACATCAAATGCCATCTCTCATATACCAAGAACTAAAGCATCAAAGCACCCGTTAGGATCGTTAAATATTTTTATATAAACATAAGTTTAACAAGAGTATAAACCTAGTCTATAAATAGACCATCTAATAAGGCTAACTGACCACTCCAGTCTAGAAATGGCGTCACTGTATGTAACTTTTATCGGTTCAATACCATCTCTCGTAATCGATTTACCTTCTCGTTTTATGACTAATGAAGTTTTGTTTGCAGTTTTAATGATTTGCTCAAGAACAGTTAATCTGGCTATTTATATCTAATACTAGCTGTTGCCCGCAGCTTAGCTTGCGTGGAAAAGATAAATTGTCATGGTATAAGTTTTCATCCCCTATTTTACCCCTTTAGGGGATGAATTTTCTAAAATCCTTTCTTAGGGGACGCCTACGTTATGACATCTACCTGCATGCCAAATTTCAGCCCGATACGTCCAGTGGTTTGGGCTGTGCGTTGATAGATCACTATATCAGTCACCTTTGAGTTTTATATATATATAGATTGACTTACTGTATCGTAGATATGTGTATGAGATAAGTAGGGGAGACCGGGTTTGGTTGTCTCACGGGTTGTTTGTCACAGCGGTCTTAACACAAAACTGAACTATCGAATAAGTCTGTTGAACAGCGTGGCAAGAGCGATACAGTGAAAACGCTGTCCCAACTTCGCGTCAGACCGCTCCGATCTGCCGTGAGGGCCTCACACGTGTTTATTGTTTTCGCACAGCAAAAGTAAATTTTTGTGCTGCTGTGTCGAACCTCGTAATTATACGTTCTTGTTTTACAGTAATAATCTTTCAGTTCGTTTGATGATGATGAAATGTGTTTTATAATATCGTAGTATAGTTTTTTAGATATTCATTGATCGGAATTTATTTTCAATTTTATTTTCATAAAACGTCTTATGGGGCTCTTTGTCACAAATTTTCGGGGGCTGGTTGTCACCTATCAACCAGCCCCCTGTATGCGAGATGACTTTAATTGCGTTTTGAGGTTGTTTGTTTTAGCCGTAAATTTTCAATCAACACCGGAAAATCACCCTAACGAACCTGCTGGAAGTCCATCTGTCCTTGATGACTCTATATTGACTCACGATTATTATTGTTTGCTAAAATTGTGATTGATTAATATTCAGACTGAAATAAAGACCGTAGACACGGTTTCATTTGGTTAAGAGTTCTTAATTAAAAATTATTCCATAAAATTATAAGTCCAAAGTGTGACTTTCTATTTATAAATTGCCTGTTATTTATTACGTGACTACCTACCCTAGGCATTGTGACAACCATGCCTGACCCGGGGTTATAAGTCACATTTTTCTTTAGAGTGAAAATACAAAATATTTCTACAACTGATAATATTACACAAAAATACGTTTATTTATTTTGTAACAGAATAATTACACTATCTTTTGGTATACAAATATCATTCCTAAACAACGTATTTTGGAAGTTACATAAAAAAAGATAAAAATGTGACTTTCATCCCCGCTCTCCCCTAGTCATTGGACTTTATATTTGATTTGATCGGGTTAAAAGGTGGCAAATGCTAATGTTAGTTTATCGTCTACAATAAACTTGATATCTTTGAATTTGATCCCAAGTTATTTTGAATAAAACACATATGACTTCCTTAAAACGCAAAAGTCAAAATAAATCTAGCGCTTGTTTGACTTTTGAGTTTCCTTCGATGTAGTAATTCTTTCTAATCCTTCACTTCATATCGACACCAAACGCTTTCAACAACTTTATTAATATGAAAGAATACTTCATAAAACATAAACCTAGCGTCAAGAGCTTTTGCTTACACAGTTAAACTGAATATAAAATCACATTTACGACCCACAATGCTCTGAAACGATGCCGTAATAACGCAAAGGCATTAAACTCGTGAATCTGACGCAGCAGTGTATCAAGACTTTGAACGTTTTTTCTCAACTTTTACCAAACCGGTACTAGGCGATTTGCTTTCGATGTTAGCGAAATAAAACTTTTTCCGCAATCCCATGTCAAGAATTGCAAGTTTCACTTGTCGTTCAGAATATCTAAGTGCTGAGAAATTCCTCGTATATATTATAAATGTTACACTTTTGAATTGAAATGTGTTTTATGTAAATGTGATACGGATTCTGGTGCTTAGCATAGATTATCGTCATTATAATATTTCGTAACCCAGTTTCGTTATTAATTATTAGACGTTGTTTTGATGTTGTCCACGTGAGTTGTTTGGTTGACTATATTCTTTACTTCTTTGTATCTGATGTTTTCCTTAAAGAATCTGACTTGGAATTTTATATTAGAAGCAGTATTGATTTCTACTTAAACTAATAAATAATGCATTTATGGTAGATGTTATTGTGTTCATTAAAATTTATATAGATAATTGGCCATGTAATGAGTATAATTGAGGTTATAAATTCCCGCTCTAATAAATTATATTATAGATAGAGTTATTTAGGTCTGTCCCCGCTATTAGAACTGTGCGAGCCGAGTAAGTAATTACTAACATATATTCTAAATTCCTTGGACTATTCTCTGCTGCATACTGCGGTAGGGTCAGTGATCTCCACTGTAATTGAATTCATGCAGAAACTTATCCAAGCGCTAAATCAGTACCGTAAACTTTACTTCTCCTAGCAACAAACTTAACTGTTTCCAAGTTTGATCCAAACAAAAACGATTATAGAAATAGGACCAAATGTAGATCCCTGAGACACGCCCACAGCTGTATTTAATAAATGCGAGATATGGATCCAAAATGTTAATTCGTTTCGTATCGGAACAACGCGCTCTGGTTTACCAACATTTAGAACAATAATGGACTTTGTCTAGTAGACAATAGGGATGATAATTTAATGGCATATTAAGTCAAAGCAGAGAAATAAATTTTGAACTGCATATTCCTATGCTGCTATCTTTGTCCGCTCACTACAAATGTCCTGAGATTTTTTGCAGAAGGCTTATTAAGAAACTAGAATTCTATTTTTTTACTTTGACAGGATGAGACGTCTGTTTTGTAGTTATAATCTCGTTTAATTAAGATTTATATTAGAGATTTAAGCAAGCAAAAACTAGTTATCATGAGAATGATAGCTATATTACTGCGAATGTTTATCATTTGCGTCTAGACTAGATCATTGATAAGTCCAAGTAAGGTTTTGAGGTGGAAAAAAGTGTGTTTTTATTTTAAATTTCATTCACGTATCTGTGGCGTGTACGAGTTTCAACAATGAGAAATTTAAAATTCAGTATTGTATCTTCGCTTCGACTTAATCAAGCCCATTCTTGGTGGTTTCACCGGGCATTATATCTCGAATTACCATTGAATATCAATTTTAAACCGTTGTCCCGGCAATCGCAACCAATAAACTGTCTTTGTGTGACTAATGTTGTTTATTTGCGAAATAGCTACGTCCCGTGGTTGCACTCGCGTTAATGACTTTTTCGGTTCAATCCTACTTTTCCTGATTCTTTTGACATATCATAATAAAACAGCCTAAGTTACTCCTTATAACATCAGCAACCTGTCAGTTAAAGTCCTTTAAAATCGGCCCAGCCGTTCCTGTGATTAACCATAACAAACAGATACTACTACAATTCTCAGGAAAATGTAACCTAAATACGAGTAATCTGCTCGATAACTGCTTTGTCAAAAGAAAGTTTTTATCTTGATGTTTGTCCTTGATTTTGGCAGCGGACGAACTTGATTTTTTAATTGATTCTGGACACGACAAATATATGCTAAAACGGAAACTATAAAACTGACAAAAATGGCTTTTTAATTAATACAACGAACATTATTTTTATTTCTTGTTATTAGTAATGATAATAAAATAAGATAGATATGTATAAATTAATGCATTAATGTATAGTTCATTAATATAAATTTATTGCGGAAATGATTAAGAAACTAAGCGAAAAATTTGAATATAAACAAATTTCCTTTAATTCTACTCCTCGCAGAATATTAAGAGCCATCCTAAATCTTAATTAATACGCATAAGAGGCTGATAAATAAACAATTATAAACGAAACTGATTCTATTCAAATCACAATCACAATAACAATTGTAACAACGAAGTAGTTAAATTGAAACCAATATAACTTGAGCTCTCCTGTCCTTTTTCAATGAACCATAAACGAACGAACCTGTAGATCGCAGGTGCCATCAAGACTAACTTTAGCTCGTTCAATTTATCTTCATCTCCCACCTTATTCACAACTTTTATAAGCCATAAATGTGTAAATGCATTCATTTCTTCAAGTGCACTTAGATTAACGTCCTTATATATCTTGATCATTAAAGCTGGCTACTCACGTACCTGCCCCAGGGACAATATTGGAACAATCTCGGTTGCACGGCGGTCGGAACAATTTCAGCTGTTCTCTAAAACCGGCTACTCACCTTCCACTTGCAGGGGCAATTTTGAAGTTGCACCCTTAATTGGCTCCTTAATTGTAATCTGTATATGCAAGCAAGGGCAATTTTGAGAACAAAAGATTGCTCCGACCGCCGACCAACCGAGATTGTTCCAATATTGCCCCTACGGCAGATACGTGAGTAGCCGGTTTAAGAAGAATATGCTAAGGGAGCTATAAAATAGTTTTTCACATGTTGCTAAATTGAGGCATTTAAACGTGGATTGACATGTAATAAAACACTAAATTCCAACGTGATTTGAATTTGAATGGCTGGGAATTTTTCATTATAATATCTTCGTTGGCTTGCAATAAAATGCATACTTGTTTAGATTCTTTATAAAGCGTGGTGTTCGGTTTAAAGACATTTCTTGTGTATTTTAAAGCCAAGAATTTAATAGAATGTGTGCTTGGAATTCCTTGATGGATGCGATGTAACAAATAAGAATATGTAGCAAAATATGTGATGGAAAGAAAATATTTAATTTGTTATTGGAAAAACATTACTAGGGTAGCTTGATTCGAGTGTTAAAAACATTATCGTGTAAGTACTATACATACTATAAGTAGGTAGGTAATTTAGATAAATATTTCGGCTCAGTCAGATATGATTAACTTTGATGAGCGGTTCGTTAAATTTTCGCATGAATGATTAACAAACATAGGGTCAATGTACCACTAGCTGACCAAGCGCCAATACATGACCGAAATTCAAATATACGCGCCAATTAAGAAAATACGGCAGCCCCAGATGATAGTTTATTGTTTTTTCTATAAAGCAACATCATCTATAAAATAAAAACAAACCTTGCTGCCATTGGTCAGAAATATTGACATTTTTTCAACAGGAAGATGTAATTTAAGAAGGTGCCGTAAGTGCCGTAAGTAACCACATTTTTTACTAAGAGTTTTTTATCGGGAGTTGATTGGGAAATCTTAATTTATCTTGAATGCAATCGATTACTCTTTATATGTCTTGTTATAGGCATAATGTTGAACCATTCTGTTATAGACTTTCGGCTTCATTTTTGGCATGAACAGTTTTTCATGATTTTTAGCGGCCTGGTTATCTTTTGGAGCAACGAAAACAATTTTTCGCCTATTGTTGACCAGTATGGTCAGCTCTTGGTTCTTTATATTTTGCTAAGAAAGACTTGCTTTGGTTTGTGCTTATACCTACCTAATTTAACAAACCATATAAGCCGTAGTTAAGTCATAGCTTTATGTTGCATATTTCCAAAAGCTGACCACCGTAAGATTTTTATACCGAACTTAGTTGGTCAGGTTTCGGGGCCGAGAATATTATTAACCTTGAGTTGTCCACTTGATTTCCGTGACCAAGTGGTTTGATTTCATCAACCTATCTTTATTTATTAAATAATATATTTATTTATTAAACAAAACTAATGTTCGAAGAAGGACATTTTGTCCATTTTGAAAATGGTCAACTTTTAGAGTAATGATGGTCAGATATTGGTGATCAGTGGTCAAGTAATGGTGTTTTTAGCAGAAATAACTTTCAGAGTAGTTTTCATAAAACCTTTGAAGGTTATCAAATTGATATTAAGAACAATAGTTACAGTGAGTATTCAATTATCTGTGTCCCAAAAATAACATTGAACGTAAAACAAATAACCAGTTTTTTATATATAGCTAAAGATAAAACCGCTTAAATGGTCAACTAGTGGTACATCCACCCTACTTCGATTCATTCTTACAAAATTTCGCGTTTAATATTATATTAAGTACTATCAACACAAAATGAAAATTCCAATCTTCCATCACCATCACCTTGACAATATGTCAGTCAGGGCATTGCCTTTTATACAAATATAGATTATAGGAACTAATTTGTAACAGTAGGTGCCGTTGTTTTAACAAAATAAAAAGGCAGGTTTACGGTCTGCCAGGGCTTTAGTCCATGGCTTTGTTTCCATTTCTGATTACTTCGCCATTATTAGTGTTTTTATTTTCCCTTCTCACCGCTTTTTTGGACAGACTGTGTTTTAAATAGTTTTATTGTTATGTTTTATATTAACTGCTGCTCATCTTGTCTCTGGTTTCTTTGTTAGGTGCGTCTTGAGTATTATTTAAATTAATGAAAGGGATCTTGTAGATTTTTATGTTCGTTTACGGTAAAATATGACAATAAAAATAGGACAGAATATATTCTTCTACTTATAGCCAATCCTTACTACTACTACTACTAATTACTACTTACTACTTACTACTAATTTAAAATGAAAGTGAAAGTATCCAATACACGACTCTCATAGCTTAGATCCCCAAATATTATATCTATTATAATATGCAGTCTATTGTATTCCTACTATATATAATTTGAACTTCCCGTCTGCATTCTTCATTTATTACACAGCTCAACAAAAAAACAAATTTTTGTTGTTGCCCTGGATATTTCTACAGATTTATATAATTCAACTACCCAGTTTGCGAATGTAGTCATTAAAATTATTCAATTGGCTCTAGTTTTTTTTAAATGTGGATTTTCATATGTTTAATTTTCTTACGGCTCTTTAGAATACGGGTTACTAATATAAGAGTTTATTTTTTTGGTGAATTACGTTTTCTGCATATTTCTTCGCTCAGACATAACCCTGTTCTATAAAACTGACTGTAGAATATGAGGATAATTAATAGTTTCTCTAAAAAAAATCATTTTTATGAACAACAATTGTTCGGTTTGTATTGAGTTGAAGAAACCGAGTAGCACAATGGTCAGCAAAGTGGATACACCAAATTTCCTTGATGTTTTTATTAATGGGATTAAACAAAGCAAATGCATTGGGAATAATTAATAAAAATGGCAATTTAGGCCTTTGAGAGAATCTAGAAGTATAAGAAGACGACCCGACGGCCCTACAGGACGGACGTGTCGAAAATTGAT
Organism: Colias eurytheme; assembly: GCA_907164685.1. NCBI lineage: Eukaryota > Metazoa > Arthropoda > Insecta > Lepidoptera > Pieridae > Colias > Colias eurytheme. The sequence continues at coordinate 14,718 of CAJQZN010026876.1, forward strand.
AAAAGATGAAAAATTAACAAAATTAATAACTTATGCTGAATGTGAATTATGGAGAGGCATAGTATTGATAAATTTAAGGTAAATTTAAAGCACCAAATTATATAGAAATTGTGCAACATATGTTGAAAAACTCAATATTTTATGAGCGATGATACGAACATAAAGCTACACTTTCCCCACAGTCTCCTGGGTATATTTCCAGTAAATCTGGGAATTTTCTGTAAGAAACAGGAAGAACGCATCCAAAAATAACTAAAAATTATGGAATAAAGGTATCAGGGTAGATGGGATCGTCAACTAATGCCAGGTTGCTGATGGTCCTTAAGGAACGATTTTCCTCAAAATAAGTATAGAAAAGAAGCTTATAAAATATAAAATCTTGTACTATTTCATAAGTTTTAATGCGTTTTCTCTATTTTTATATCCATTTTAATTGATCAAAAACTAAAACAAAACAATAAGTAAAACTTTGTAATAAATAAATGATGTTAAACAAATATACCTTCTATTTCATGCTGCGTTTTAGAGTCTAATAAGAAAATAAGGATTAAAAAAAAACTAGAGCCAATCTACCAAAACCATTAATAGTTTTATATATAATATGCCTTAAATTATTCGAAAACACTTTCACATCCAGGGCAACAAAATCATTGTTGACCAGTGTTATCCGAGTTACGCTAGACTGATCAGAGTTGGATCGCTTTTAACTGGATATCCTTGTGATAGATTTAATTTCTATTCCGATTACAATCGGAAGGGAGAAGTTAGGTAGTTTATCGTTACCTTTCACCTTTGTGTTTAGAAATTTGTTATTGTTTTTGCAATGTGATGTAATAGAAATCATTATTTTAGAATTATATAATGTTAGCAATTAATCCTCATATTTAATGTAGTTTAAAATTAATTATTAACAATAAAATATACGAGCCTGTTGTCCCGGCTTCATTATTCTGACCCGTGATGTTAAAATAGCCTATATTACTTATTATGTAAGTATGCAGCTTTCTTATTCGATCCAGTAGTTTCTGATACGTCGTTAGTAATAAAAACAAATCATCAAATCATTGCTCATTATAATATTAGTTTAGATACGCGTATTTATTTTCAAATTGATCCTTTTCTCTTCAAATCAAACGCTATCACATTATAAAGAAGTGAAAATTCAAATTGCATCCATTCAATACCATGAAATCGATATTTATCTAATTTGACGTCCGCAAAAAACGCGAAGTCATCTACGCTTATGACTTGCAAAAAATATAGAACAATACAATCAGAAAGCGCTTTCTCAACATTATTGTTAACAAAAGGCTTTAAACACACTGAAATGAAAGTGATGAATGATGATAATCGAGTGACCATCTACTGTGATGATTTTGTTGATATGGCACGGTTTTGAGGCCTTGCTAATGACGTTTGAAAGTGTTTTTTAACTGTCAATGCATTCATTGACAGTTATGATATGATACATCATTATGTATCATGTGAAATTCTTCAAGTATCTACGTCTTTAATTGTATTAAATACGTAATTCATTCATATTAAAACTAGCTTTCCGCCCGCTGCTTCGCCCGCGTTTCCAAACAATAACCTACATAGTACCCGCTCCTGTGGAATTTCCGGGATAAAAACTATTATATGTGTTAATCCAAGTTACCTTCTATGTGTGTGCCAAATTTCATGAAAAGTGGTTTAGCGCACTTTTTGTGTGAATGAGTAAAGTACAAACAAACATACAAACTTTCGCATTTATAATTAAGTCTTCTTATTAGAGGACAAAAAAAACACTATTTAAGTTATTGAATGATCGTAGTATACCTCCTTCGGATAAATTATTAAAATTACTGTAATCACACTTTGATGCGTGAGTGACGTGTCCTGTATTCGATTCTCGGTGAAAACTAATAAAATCGATAGATATCAGTGATAGATGTTTACAGCATTACCCCACAAAAGGACATAGATTGATATTTCAATGTATCTGGTCAAGGGAGCATCACGAAACGGTTAAGGAAAACATCGTGAGGAAACCGACATGTCGAAGAATCAAAAAGTTCGATGACATGTGACATCCGCCAACCCGCACTTGGCCAGCGTGGATTATGGCCTGATCCCTTATGGGAGGCTTGTGTGTCAGCAATGGGATTTGGGAATATATATGGGCTGATGAAAAGGAAATAGAAATTCAATTTTTATAACAACGAATATCGTGATTTCGTATCCACTTGAAAAATAGCTCTTTCTGGCGTAAATACATCAAAAACAGACCTGACATACCTGTTAAAATTGTATCTATTTTTATCAATCGAATAACCACCCGTGACTGCACGCTTGCCACCCAACGTTAAGTTTTTAGGGTTCAATACCGAAGGTAAAAACGGGGCCCTAATACTAAGACTTCGCGGTCTGTCTGTTTATCTATCTGTCCGTCCGTCACCAAGCTGTAAGCACATCAATTGAGATAGAGTAAGTAAGAGATAGAGTAGACAGTTGATATCAGAGTTGATGTATTTGTGTTGTCGCTATAACAATAAATAACAAAAAAAAATATATAGTTCGTGCAACACTTAGATAAAGATTAGATAAGTGACAATTTCTTTTTTGCAGAACTGATCCATAACATAAATGTACGGAGCTCTTACTGTCGTGTGTCCGACTCGCACTTAACGATTTTTTATAATATAGCCATTGTATAAAAAGTGAATGGGCAGAGAATTAAAGGGGACAAAAACTAGACGACGAAATAAAAGTACGATGTTCTCGTTGTGAATGAACAGCAAACACTTTGTGAACTTTTTGCTTTTTAATTTAATTTTGAGTTTGCAATGTCACCTATCGAATTTAGGGTTTGATGAAAATATGTATAATATTTATACTACTCGCTAACCATAGCCTGCAAAATACATAAAAATGCTGAAACTTAAAAACTAAAACAGACACAGATTACGTTGTTGAAAATCAGTTTCTGCCTCTATCTGTACTACTATCTATACTAATATTATAAAGCTGAAGAGTTTGTTTGTTTGAACGCGCTAATCTCAGGAACTATGATCTGATTTGAAAAATTCTTTCGGTGTTAGATAGTCCATTAATCGAAGAAAGCTATATGCTATCATTACGCTAAGTCCAACAGGAGCGGAGCCACGCGGATGAAACCGCGAAGCGCAGCTATAAATATAGTAAAAAATAAACCAAACATAGAAAGCATAAACAAGAATCTAGTCTAGTCCAGATCTCTCTTCGATATCATAGATGCTAATAATTAACACTCTACAAATAGAAAAAAGTCGTATCGAATTCTTCATTATCTGTTTATAACCTATCACCACAGATAATAAACTAGTACATATACCTGTGCGAGTCGGACTCGCGCACGAAGGGTTCCGTACTATTGGAGACACCCCATAATATTTTATTATTTTAAATTTTTAGTATTTGTCTTTATAGCGGAAACGGAAATACATCATTTATGAAAATTTCACCTTTCTAGCTATAACGGCAGATAGACAGACAACGAAGTCTCAGTAATAGGGTCCGGTTTACCCTTTCGGTACGGAACCCTAAAAAACATAAGAGTCAATGTCACAATTACAATGTAATTTTGTCAGTTTTTTTATCTGTACTCGCTTTCAAATCGTATAATTAGCTGATTTAATGATGACTTCGTTGCAAACGCACTACGCATACATTAATATGAGGCAAGGCAAGTAATTGACAGACAGACAATATTTTTATAGTGTAATTATTGGCTTTTTTACTTTAGTAAGAAAATAGGATTCTGTTTACATTGCACAGAACATAGTACATTCTGTTTATTATAATATATTATGTTGTAATGACTAATGTTTTAAAAACTATAAAACGTTCTATGTAGTTTTACAATTACATATACATATATATAAATTATAAACTTGTGGTAAATATTATTATTGTACTAAAAATTAATTAAATTATATCATTACTATTTAAATAGCACACACATTTGTTATAACTTATACTATTATTAAGTAAACATTTTGCCGTAATTCAGTTGGGTAAATTTCTTAGAATTTTACTGTACAGTTAAAATATATTTACAAAGTTAATTAAGATATAAATTTTATTAGCTCAAGAAGAATTAACAATTACAGTAAAAGTATAAAACCGATAGGAATCCAACACACAACTGACGTATTTCGACTTTAATTGATCGCACAAGTCGCTCGTTTGCTTCGTGCCAATTCCGTTCACAAAAACTCCATACAATGAAGTGCTAACAGCAAAAACATGACAGCTTTAATTGGCTAAAAGAAATTTAATAAATTTATAGGTCATTTTTTGTTGACCGTACGTTTTGGTGTCATACTTGACATAGAGACCTCGTATGAACAGGATGGGTATTGGAACGGTATATTTCGCTTTTTGTAAGCTCATTTGAACTTTGCGCTTTGATTTTTTATGTAAGGAAGTTTGTTAATCATGTTTATTGAGTACTGGCTGTTCCCCGCGGTTTCACCTGCATTGCTCCGCTCCTGTTGGTCTAAGCGTAATGATAATAATTATATAGCCTATATAGCTTGATGATATAATATATCTAAGATATGATTCCAGACAATATAGCTTTTTCTTGTAAGTTTGTGTATCGTTTATTTTTCTGAAAAGTGATTTTACAAAACGATAGATAGGCAGCTAAAGCCTGCAAAATTAGTATATATTTATAAGTTTTATGTGCTCTTCGAAATAGTCAAACAGATAAACAAAATAGGTACCATAGACACTTTTTCCTCTGTCATTCTTAACTACAGAATGAAAAAAATAAACAGGTTGTATTACCTACTATATTAATTATTTATTTAAAAGCTCTTCCATGCATTTTATTTACACTTACACAGACTTAACAGCCTAAAATACCTGTGTCTATAAATTAAACTAGAACATTCTACGTTGAAAATTCACAGTTCGACAATAAAATTTACAAAGACAGTTTGAGTCGTTACAACAGTACATGTCCACATAAATACATCAAAATAACTCCAGCCGTTCCAACGGGTTTATAATAATGATTAAAACGTATTCTACTGGTATGAGGAAATGGTCTAATTGTTTTGAAACTCGTTGAGACAAAGAGACGTTAAATATATTATTATTTTGTACTGTATAGTGTATTTAAATTTATGTTCTTTATGGTAACTGTTTAAACCGTTACGCGTTGTTCATAGGCTGTGTGATATATGCATTTATTTATAACAATTGCATAGTCTGTTGTTTGAATTGTCTATGTAAAAATAAAAAATACAGTCTCCTAAAATAGAGCAAGTCAGTTTCAATTGTTTGTGATATTTGTGCTGTGTTTTATTTTGTTTCAAATGCCTAATGAAGACTACTGATTTAATAGAAAATTAAATAAAAATTAATTCACGGATCACGTATAAGTCCAATGATAAAATACTTTTAAAAATTTTCCAGTAGTTCCGGCGATTAGCGCGTTCAAACTAACAAAACCCATTCTTTGATAGTGAACAAGTGCTACAAATGCTACAATATTAGAGACTAAAATTAATTGAAATATCCTACTTATATTATAAATGCGAAAGTTTGTGAGGATGTGTGTATGTGTGTTTGTATATGTAATATGTACTACTGAACTGATTACTACTAAATTTAGCACACATATAGAGGGTAACTTGGATAGGTTGAACACATAGGATAGGTTTACTGATTTACTCCCGGAAATCCCACGGGAACGGGAACTATGCGGGTTTTCCTTTGAAAACGCGGGCGAAGCCGCTTGCGGAAATCTAGTAGATAATATTTCAGCATAGAAAATTTAATAAGGGTCGAGGAACTAGGCTGTATTTCTAAATAACAAGCCCTAATTCTATCTAGATATCTTTAAACCTAACAATGGGAAAGCTCCTATCATAAGCCTAGATCTAATTCTATTCCAACTTCTGTTTTAATGGACCTTTTCATAATTTATAGGTTTAGAATTGAGATAAAGCTTTTATTTTAAATTACACGCTTTATATTAGCTTCACCTGTATGTTTGTAACCTTAGTTTGTAACCGACTTCTTTGGGCGCGATTTTGACCCACTTTAAACGGCCAGATTTCGTTCAAACTTTGTAGATTTATTAAGGACCGATGACAATACACTAATTTGATAAAAATTTTCTATTTTTTAGTTCGGTTTTCTATAAAAAGCGTGTTTTTTAGTTTTTTTTAACTATTATTATTTATTTAAAGTTCATGTTTGTAACGTCTTCTTGTATTTGTCTCTTTCTTTTGTATTTACGATCTGTAGGTTATCTCTTTTTAAAGGTGTCATAATTCTCAACTTAGAAACACACATAATATTTCGATGTACGAACATTTTCCTTTTGAATCACTCTATCTATTAAAATAACTGCATCAAAATCCGTTACGCAGTTTTAAAGAATTAGCATACATAGGGAGAGACAGCAGCTGCAGCGGTATAGCGACTTTGTTTTATTTCTATCTTCTTCTTTCTTATATATAAAAATGAATCGCAAAATGTGTTGGTAAGCGCATAACTCGAGAACGGCTGAACCGATTTCGATAATTCTTTTTTTATTATATTCCTTGAAGTACGAGGATGGTTTTTATGTAGAGAAAATGTAAATATGTACCACGGGCGAAGCCGGGGCAGACCGCTAGTTTAATCATAAATCAAATCAAATATCTTTTGCATTGATGATCCAGTATCCACAAAGCAATTTAATGATTTATTGTTATATAGGGCTATATATTAGAACTAAAATAACAGATACAATCTAGGAATTCAGTCTAGACACAGCTGGTATTGTAAAAACGGTATCTTGATAGCCTAGTACCGCAATAAGGTTGTTGTCATATAGCACGCTATAAAATAACTTTGACTAATTTTAATAGCCGGCAAATTGCCAGAACGTGCGCCTGCGTAACCATGGTAACATAAACAAATTATGCCCGCAAATTAATTAAAAATAAAGAAACTATGCTTCTGTATACTTTATTATTCTTACTATATTAACTTTCAATATGAACATCATTTTTGTTTGCAAAATGGCTCTTACAGTCTGTTCCTAATACAAAATTTTCAGTTCGTCTTTATTTTTGATGTTTGGGCGATATAATCCACCACAATTTTTTTGACTTACCCCACACAAAATGTTTCTTTCTATCATAACTGTCATCCTTTTGTATGAAATTTTTAACTTAACAACCATGACAGGTATAATAGTGCTATATAGCATGCAATATTATAGCATTAACTCCACACAGACCTAATCTTAACACCATCAGGCACGCTCCAGTGACAATTAGGATAGTAAAAAGAGTCAAGCGAGATAATTGTGTGTATTACAAAAAAGACAAGCACTATTTCCGCTTCTATAGACTAGTAGCTCAGTGGTTAGCGACTTATAAAAGTCTACTGGTTCATTTATGAAGCTATTATAAGCTGGTGCAGATGAAAGGTATTTGAAGATTAAGTAAATAAATAAATAAATAAATAAATAAATAAGTAGATAGGATCTTTTATTTCAGTCTTAAGTTCCAATAGAGATAATGATACATGCTTGTTGAATATTTTTACAATAAAATTAATAGATTCGTTTTTAAATTATGACATAATTTATAATATACAAAATATTTAACGACGAAAAGCTGAAAATAAATCAGACTATACTCCACTTTATTCGAATTGCATAAGAATTTTTAAATGCAAATCAAATAAAGAGCTGCTGTGTTTAAAACACAAAAAATATGCATCTCTAAAATTCATGTTTACAATTATTATTAATTTAACCATAATATCGTAGTAGAATTAAACCATATACCCAAAAAGTAATAACATTTTCTAATCATGTCCAAAAAACCCAATTAATCCATAGCCAAATTAAAAATTCAATGTCAAAAATATTTCAAGTTATTTTATAACTTTCGGCCTCCTTCAAGTGTCCATTTAAATTCATAACATGGAGATAAAAATAACTTAAACTTAATCCATCTCACGAATATTAACTTTACCGTTACTTCTCCATAACTTAGTATGTGCTGTTATATTCTAAGCTTTATAATATTTACTTAATGTTAACTTACATACTCGGCCTTCAACATAGTTTATTTATTGCAGTATGCGAATTCTTGGAATAGGGCAAAATTTAGATATTTGTAAAAAATATACCGGTGACCGGTCGAATGGAGAACCTCCTTTTTTTGAAGTCGGTTACTTAAATAAACAAAAAACAGGATTTCACAAAAAAACGGATACACATCTATCTCTATTTTAAAGTCTTAGACTATATGCCTTACTGGCTCTGCCCCGGGGTTTTACCCGCATTGCTCCGTTCCTACTTCCTATTGGTCTTAGCGTGATGATAAATAGCCTACAGCGTTCCACTATAAATGAAGTATCTAACAGTGAAATACATTTTCAAATCGGACCTGTTATTCCTGAGAATAGCGCGTTCAAACAAACAAACAAACTCCTCAGCTTCATAATATTATCATAATATTCCTAGAAAGTCTCTACAAATTATTAAAACGATTCAAATGAAAATAAACAAATCATGAGTTAATTCATAAAAATAAGTTAGCGTAATCAAATTATCGACAACTCGCAAATTGCTAATAATTTATAATTATTTTGATGTAGCAGTTAAATTTGAAAGCTTAATTGTTTTATTTTTCTACTATAATTATTTTTTAAATCTTTCATATTTTACTGGTTGGCGCTTTCCGTATTGGATAGGTCAGTTATCATCTCACAGATTAAAAATACAGAAACAACACCGATAATCGATATATTTGCTCTTAATAATAAGTATAGTTAAAATAAAAATGTGTGCGTGTACTAGTGTAACTACACGTAAGAAGTGAAACTTCTTTATGACCTTATTTTTCAAAAAATAATTTACTATATAATATGCAACTTTACAGAAATACGTCAAATCACGTGTGGTAGGGATAAGAAAAAGAGCGCGTAACGGAAAAATGTCACGCGTAACGAAAAAATGTTACACTAAATGTGTTTTCCAACCCCGATAAAGAAGTTTCACTTCAAAAAATCTATAAAACACGCTTAGTAACCGATCCTTGACAAGTGTACAAAGTTCGAATAAAATCTGTCCGTTTGGTATGGGTCAAAATCGAGTCTAAAAGAGTCGGTTACACACAAACATACATACATTTTACAAACATACAGATAAAGCTAATAAAAGCGTGTTACAAACTTTAATGACTTCGCTTTAGGACATACAATTAAAACTAAATTTACCGTTCTTTTAAAAAATAGGGTATTCGTGTCATATTAAATGATAGATGGGTGTGATTAAAACATAAATGAGTTGTTAATTAACTTGATCTAGATTCGAGGAAATATTTCGCCCACGCATGAAGTTTTTATTTTTATGTTCGTGTTATATTTATAGTTATGTTGTTATTTTTAAATAAAATAACCGGCGCAAATTTATAGATGTGATGCCTAAATTAATTATTGGCAATTTTGAATTTTGATTATTTTAATTTATATATTCATAACTTAGATATTTCTCTTACATCGTGTATCAAAAGTTTTTGCATTTGAAAAAAAATATTTTTGACAAAGTAAACAAATTGTTTATATTCTATTGTTGACCTCAAGGTTGACCTTCAAATGAAAGTCAAGATTGCATGTAGCCGAGTTTATTTAACAAATTCCGTGAAATTGGAAACTCCGTGCCAGCTACGTCGATATTTGACTCTCGTAAAGTACCAGGCGGACAGAACGTACGTGAAAGTTTTGCGATATTGTCCATTATAACTTTCATCTGCACCGAGGTCACGGTGAGTTCAAGCTCAAGGCTATCAGATGACCCGTTTTATTTTATGCGACCCTGGTACAATTTGTTAGAACAATGTTGTTGATCGATACTGGGAATTCCTACTTTGTCCCTGGTATCTTTGGAGTTAATAATTATTGTTTTGATTTATAATAAAAGTTAATTTTTTTTTAATTATTCGCGTTCGATTAAAATATAACATTATATATTATGTATGTGTAGTATTATGACTAGCTTTCCGCCCGTGGCTTCACCCGCGTTCAACAAACATACAAACACACATACATCCATCCTCACAAACTTTCGTATTTTTAATATTACTAGGATGTTTAAAATACGTTTACTCTTTACTTACATAAATCTCCTCAATAAATAGGACAAAAAGTTCACTCTGCGGTGTAGGTATGCGCATTGCGCAGGCAATATTATTATGTAGTAGAGCTGTTTCAAAATGGGCCAACAAACACATAATATATTTGATCATAAATAGCTCTTGCAAGCACTACATCAAAGTACCGTCAGAGCAAGTATTTTGCACAATCCAATTGTTTCTGTAACTGTTTACGTTGCGAACTGTACCGTTGTTATGTGTGTATGAGGAATGTTTATATTACCCTAGTACTTATTTGACTGTGGTTTTGCTTGTTTACTTCAAAGAAAATGTTAAAATTATTATTTTATTTATTTTTCTACGTTTTTAACGGACACAATAATTATTTAAAATATTGCATAAAAACTTGATGCTTTCTACGTTATATTTCTTAGGGCTGATTTTTCAATCCTTGATTAAAACTTATTCATCGAATAACGTATTAAACTACCATTTCAAAAATGTATTCTAATTGTCTGTATTTGACAGTTTACAGGTGACGTTTTAAAATGTTCGTGTAATACTTTATTGGACGGATAAATTTTAACCAAGGATTGAAAAATCAGCCCTTTTTCTGCGTTTTTACCTGCGTTAGCTAATATTAAGTATTCTGTGCCTGCGTACTAAATTTCATGCAAATTGAAACATTTTTGCGCGACAGAAAAACTTGATTGATAATATTGGTAGGTAAGTCTTGAAAAAAAAAACATCTTAATTATTGAGTAAGTACCTAATTAGTGTAATATTAAACTAAGAGCCGATTTTTCAATGCTTGGATAAAACTTATTCGTCGAATAATGTATAAAACTACCATTTTAAAAACGTATTCTAATTGCCCGTATTTGACAGTTTACGTGACATTTTAATAATATCGTGTCATACTTTATTGGACGGATAAGTTTTATCCAAGCATTGAAAAATAGGCCCTAATTGAAACAAATCCCAATACAGATATCTATCATTACATTACAATATTATTAGACACTTATTCATATTTCACTAGCTGTGCCCCGCAGTTTTACCCGCGTTGCTCCGGTCCTGTTAGTCTTGACGTTATAATATAGCCCACAGCCTTCCTCGATAAATGGGTTATTTAATGGTGAAAGAATTTTTTCAAATCAGACCAGTATGTCCTGAGATTAGTGCGTTCAAACAAACAAACAAACTCTTCAGCTTTATAATATTCGTATAGATGTAATAAAGAAGCAGTAAAGGTACCTAGAATCATGTTCGAAGCCGTAAAACCAGATAAAAATAAACTTTCTCACAAATAAGACAAATTATACGGTCCCAGTCATTTTGTGTCGTTCCAAGAATTAAGTTCTTGGAATAAAACCAAAGTAAAAAGTAATTAATACTTTGGAAATATCGATGTGTCTCTTTGGTACTGTGGTTAAAGATTGATCGAAAGGTCCAGGGTTCAATTCTGAGAATTGTAGCGACTTATTAAACTTTACTTGTCTTGGATTGGTTTATTTATTTTGAATGGTGTTTGATAAATCTTGGATTGAAGTGCTTTCAAAGTAATAGGAGAAAAATTACAAAAAAATGTAAATTAGGCTACGTAGGTTTCAAATATGGCATAACAATTATTGCACGCCTCATAAGCGAAGCGTTGAGGTGGGTACTAC
>CAJQZN010026877.1:0-11340 GCA_907164685.1 Colias eurytheme
ATAATTAAGTATAGTAGAAATATACGTACCAGCATTTTCAAGCCATACTTTCAGTCGACTTTTATCTTTTATAGGGAACCGGAACATTGAATAATCATAACTGGTGTTATTACAGCCAAAGTAGGTACATTTACGCCCAGGCGCCATGGTTTTCAATGCAGACAGATTCCAAACATAAGGCAGTTCACAGAGTCCGGGTGCACAGCAAAAGTCGTCAATCTCGCAAACCGAGGTCCAGAAGTATAGGCCAAATCGTAGGAAAGCAGTCACGGAGTCCAAAAGACGAAGCAGGGGTCGTAGTCAATTGAGAAATTGGGATCATCCAAAAAAACAGCGCACAAGAAACAACACACCAACCAAACCGAAACAAACAATTCCAACAATATATATTAGTTATTACTTGCTCTGTGAACAATATTACTTGCTCTGTGTCCTGTGAACCACACAGCAAGTAATCTGTGAACAACACAACAACGCGCGAAACCACACGCGAACGGCGAAACCTACGGACTTTGCTATGGGCGAACCGCGAAACGCAATCTGTATCTGTCAGCTTTTATTACCTCTTTGCTGTCAGCTGTCGTCTGTCAGGCCGGTTCAGTGTGACCTACAACAAATTTTAAATTCCTCCCAAAAAATCGTTGCTTGTTTTCGGATGTATATATATTATCTGCAATGCCTGGGAGCTTAGCCCAGGGAGGGATGATTTTCAGAAATATAGAAAGTATTTGATTAAACTAAGAAAAAAATGACTTGTTTGTGTTGTTGCTCGTTTTAATTGTTTTTTTATATAATTACAAAAAAAAATTAATGCCACTGCATGAATGCACCTTTGAATGAGACTATAAAACGTATAGTAGAGCCATTTTAATAGGCAACATTTGACAGTTCAACAAAATTCAACAACGTAAGCTAGTAACCACGACATAGAATAACATGATAGTTCGTTTTGTTAGAACTGCACATTTGTTTAACTTTTGCACGCCTCATAAGCGAAGCGTTGAGGTGGGTACTACTGTCACTTCGCGCAAAACATCTGATTTTTCAAACTTAAAATGTCTTTATGTATCATACATTGCACTTGTAAGATAATACATACACACACATATTAAGAAAAAACACTATTTTTAACGTTCATGATATTTTTGATGTCATTTTTGTTATTTAAACTAGTTAAAAAACAGTTTAAAAAAGTTCTGTCTTGGACGTCCGTGTGTCTGTATGTGCGGATCCTTTTTCTTGTTAACACGATAGCGACCGAAATACTTTACTAATCGAGTCTTTTTTTTTCTCTTACGCTTGAGTATGCTCAGGAATAGAACCCTTTCATTTTTCAGGGTCTGATTCGATGTGGTTTAATTGTTATTAAATAAACAAAAATAATAATTAATAAATATTTATTAAAAAAAAATTATGAGGCGTGCACTTTTGGATTTTCCAAATTATTTTGTTATTTTCAATTACGATTACATATTTATAATAATAATGACCAATACAAGTAATTTTAGGATTTGATTTTACCGATAAACCATTCTAAACATAATAAACAATTTCTGATTTAAAGAACTGACGTCGCTACAATTTTGTGTCAATAAACCTTTTTTCTTTTTAAATACCAGAGACGTTACTCTAAAAATCGAAATCTGACATCTAGAATCGAATGCATTGATTACTTGGGAATAAAAATTATCATAAATTCAAGTTCGATTGACAAATGTTTCAAGTCCGTATCGATAAATTCACTTTAATCGATGTTTTTAAGCAGGTTACCACCCTATGAAGATAAAATTGATAGACGTCAAATGTTGCCTTTAAATTGGCTCTACTATAAATGGTAAAAACAGTAAAAACGTCTGTAGTGCCATCTATATTGATCGTTTAGCATCGCCAAATCGGAGGAGAATTCTTGTTTATAGTAGTTTCATGACGTTTGATGACGTTGAAAAATAAATAAATAGGTACCTAGTAAAAAATTATAAAAAATAATGAAATTGCAATTTAATCTAATTTTATTTTTTGCTGGTTAAAATTATGCACTTAGCGGCATCTTTCGGTAGTGGATGGCATTAATTTTGTTTTGTATGAAATGAGCCAGACATGCTTTAGCATGAGCCATGAGGAATTAACCACTGCTGAGTTTTAACTCAGCAGTGGTTAGGTCCTCAGTATTTTTAAAATATAATTATTTTGTTGTACAAATAGAAATCGAAGTTGCTATCATTACATTGTAATGTGCTCGCCTTAGGTGCTCGCGCTCGATATGACTGTTGAAAATATATGCTTTGAACTGAAAGCTAAAACTAGATACTCGATTCTAATCGAATGGAACACATACAATTTTCGCATTAAATAAAAAAAATGTGGAAACGCGCTCCCGCTATTGCTCAGAGATCACGTAAAGGGTCCATACGATAGCACACGGCGTAATACGTGCAGGCGACCCGCGACGCGCGTTTTAGAAACGTACATCAGTCTGTGCTTGCGTGTTGCGTTTGATTGATGATCGCAGAGCAAGTGTTGATGATACAAGCGCGCGCATGAAGCGCGTATACGCGCGTTCAAATGAGCGAAGCTTAGGCAGAAGGGGGGAGGAGGAGGAGGAGCCGATATGCATGATCTCATAACTGTGTTTTGAAGAGTTAACGATGAAAGTTTGTACCATGAATAGTAATCTCTAAAGGCAGCCTTTCCCAACCTTTTCAAAGGCGGACCCCTAGCGCCACCATATTATCATGATCCGCGGACCCCCAAAAATTTAATTCGCATAAGTCAATCTATATTTAAAAATGTATTTAATTATTGCAGTGTTTTTGTATGAAATAACTAAGCCATCAATTACTTGACCGATTATTCCGTCTTAAAATTGAAAAATACTTAGTCCGGCCGTCAGAAAAGTCTGGTTACTAAGGTTTTCGTAATTATCTTAATTTGTCTGCGGACCCCTAAGGGACACCAGGTTGGGAAACGCTGCTCTAAGGTTGTTATGGACGAAAATCCGAACCCATAATGTATAATATAAGCTTACCACCAAATATTGTCTAGTTTTTATTGTGTGATGTTTAATTTATATTCTGTTTATGCGTGTTTTTAATGTATAGAGTATAAAAACCATTAAGTTTTGTATATAATAACGACTGTTGACAGCATTTTTTATGCCACTTGCGGACTTGCCACATAACATCGGAACAGCACACTTCTCGCACACACGGCGAATGTTGTTCAGTACGATTCGTCCTCTGGCGCCGCCTGTGAATACGGGCGGGTCATTGTGAGGTCGAATCGTCCTGTTTATGTATTTGGGGCACAGTATAGGAGACCCCGACTTAGAAATTTTAAACCTTTTCGCATTTTGCGAAGACTCAACCGACCTGTGTTTGAGCAGCTTGGCAGCGGGTAAGCAAGAAGTCTCGCGGTCACCAGTCGGCATACCGGTCAAGCTCAGTTTACCTATAACCTATTGTGTAATATAAGAAGAAGTTGTACATAAATATAAGAAGAAATACAGTCCACTATTATATGAAGAAAAGGCGGTTTTAATTCATCCCCAATTGGCCCCCCATAAAGGTTTAACCACGGTTTAACACACAACAAAATATTTTGATCTAAGGAGTTGCCATTTTCGCCTTTGTTTAGAAGTCAAGAACTCCGTCAACTCAATTTCAATGAGATTGCCGGCTTCACTTACTTGACACATGTCATTTTACAATCGACGAAATTGCTTACTTTTTGACGTTTTAAAAAATAATGTAAAAAATTCAAACATATGTCCATTTCTACCGTAGACGGAGAATCCAATAGACACCGGCAATGCGTGTCGCAGAAAGGGATAGAAAAGATTACGTCACAATATTTAGGGTTACCATGTGAAGGAAAATTTACCCCACAATTTGTAAGATACAAATCTCTCAATATCATTATTCATATAAGTGGATAATAATGAGATATCCACATAATGATATTATGTAGATACATACTTACATGTCTATACTTAATATTACAAAGAGGAAAGGTTTGTAATTATGTATGTATGTATGGTTTTCACGCATTAACTACTGGACCGATTTCAAAAATTCTTTCACCATTAGAAAGCTGCATCTTCACTGAGCAACATAGGCTATATTGCATTTTCAAAAAAATTAGAGATCCTTACCAAAAATGCAATAATGTATCCTTAATAAAAATTCTGTCATCGCGTGCGCTGCGGAATCTATTGAAGATAGAACAAAAAAATGTTCTACGGTATTATAGAATGGATCAATATCTACAAGAAAGTCCGCGATATTCCATTCAAAAGATATAACGAATTTTTAAAAGTGTCAATTTACGGAAAATAGTAGGTATACTGTATAATTCAATGAGGAGGCGTAGTACGGGAAAAAGCCATTGAATATTTCAGATATTTAATTAAATACACACTGCAGAATATATATTATTACTAGCGGTCCGCCCCGGCTTCGCCCGTGGTACCTACATGTTTTTAACTATCCTATCTCTCAAGTTGGATCGAACTGCACATGGTGTGCGAATTTTATTATAATCGGTTAAGTGGTTTAGGAGTCCATTGAGGACAAACATTGTGACACGAGATTTATATATATTAAGATTTCCCATAATAGTGGGTAACAATTTGTAGAAAAGTTGGCAACACAAAATTTTTTAGGTTAAAATTTATAATTATTATTTTTGTGGTTTTTAAACAATGTATTCAAGTCAACAGCACGTGATACACAATATATTAACACGCTAAAATATCATGAAGGCCTATTAACTGATAAAGAGTTGTATACTTACGAGTGAAAAGACAATCCAGGCATTTTCGTTCCACTATCACTTTTACACCCTTTAACACTACATCGCACCATGGTATTATTTTATAAGGTATTAACGGTAAGTTTAAATTATGCAAAACCAAACACAATGAATTACTTCTAACTTATAACATGTAAAAACTATATTTTTAGGGAAGACGATAGTTAGCTGTCAAACTTTGTTTAGCAAAGTAGGTTGCTTTTCTTGAAAAAAGTGGCACGCTGGGTGAAACAAAAAATTTTATCGTTCTCTCTCATTTCTTTACACAACACCGGCATAAGTTGCTCTTTTTCTTGTGTGAATGCGACATAAGATATCAATTTGTCTATTGGTTTCTCTGTCTACGGGTAGTACTTTCAATATCAGTTTAAAGTTTTTTGATATCTGTCATAGTTACGGAATAATCGCCTGTGCACACTTAACGATTACACCCGGTATAATAATTTTTAAAATCGATAGTGTACGACATAAAAGAGATGAAATTAATTATTTTGGAACTAATTCGTTTTTCATTACCTGGCAACCCTGAATTGCCAATGTAGCTGTCAAGTTGAATAAAAATTTGTTGTTTTTTTCGTGAAGTGGAGAATTATTGAGATAAAATTGTTATTTAGAACAAGAAATTTAAATAAAAAAGGAGACATCATGAAAAAGGTTAAACGTAGCGGTGTCCGTGATGTCGTGTATAAAGTTTTTATTCGGTGTTTGTCCGAATTTCAAGCTGAAAAGTTATTGACTGATTTGGAAAACGTTTACAAACGTACAGCAGAATATACCGGTGAGATTCCATTTATTTTTGTTCAGTACTACGTAAAATAGAATATTCCATTAGTGACGAGTGTTTAATGTATGTATGTATGGCGATTATTACGTTTTCGCAATTTAATTTGAGGTTATTTGTATGTAAACAAAAACTTGTTTTTATAGTGCGACCAGCACAATTTGAGTCAAGAAGTTATATCCAATCCAACCAGCCTCAAATAAAGTACCTAGTTTAGATTTTACTACATAGTATAGTGATAATTGTTTTCATACAGCTATTTATTAATCAATCAAACCATAAGAAAAAAAATCATATTTTAGATTTAGCTTACTAACTACTTACTAGTGTAGCGCAGGGACGCTGGCCTCCTACATTAAAAAAAAATTAATAAAATAAAGGAAGTTTTAGTTTTAAGCTACTATAAAAATATGTTAAATGTACTATTTGATTTTATTCATCTTAATTCGTTTGTTATAGGGGTTTCTGAAAGCACAGTACGCAGGATAGTAGAGGAAGGGAGTAGAAATGAAGGCAAATTTTCAACGCCAGCCAAACATAGGAGAGGTACTTCGAAACAGAGTGATGATCAGTCCTTTGAAGGAGTAGAATATTTAGATTTTGATGAATTATATTAATGTACAAAATTTATCTACAAAAAAAAAAATAAAAATATGTAGTTTTCAAATCGCCTTGTTTTTTTTCTACCCGACGGACCCAGAATGTGTTTGAGCTGCATGTATGCTTGTTTGTTTGTATGTTTGATTCTATGTGCGCCTCTGCAGTCTAAACACTTGACCGATTTTTATAAAATAACTAATTCCAAATACATTTAAGTAAAATTTGACCTAGGTAGGTCAATTAAAATACTAATGTATTTTTGTCTTAAATTTACACTATTGCTACAATGAAACAATTATAACGGTTTAAATCGCGGTATTTATTTTAGATTATAATATTATATAGATTTTTAGATTTTTATTCTATAGTATCAAGATCGCTTGCGTCGCAGTATCAGTGTTGCTATATGAGCGACGGTGGCGCCCTCATTTATTTTCATCTCTTTTGTGTCGCACTGTACCTAATTTTTGAGATTTTTTGTTACATGTAAAAATAATGTTATAGTCTCCTTGTATTAAAAAAAATGAATTTGATTTTATTTTATATCACCATACCAAACAATAATACAGTAATATATTGATTATAATAAATTTATGTATGTAGCTTGTTAATTCGTTACCTCTCTCTAAACGGATTGACAGATTGTGATAAAATTAATTTGTATTATATTTTAAGAAGAATTTATAGGAAAGAATAGATGGTATTAAAACTATAATAAAATGGTGGGGTTCTAAAATACTAATATATTAAAAAAAAAGTAAAAAACCATCTCTGAGTAGGTACAATATCTTCTCTGGAACTACTAGACAGATTTAATTGAAACCTACTTTTTACGATCATAGATGGCGCTGTTTCAAACTATTAAAGCATAATGAGAGCAAAATATTTTCAGATCGGTTTCAGTCGTATTTATTAATAAAAATATTATGTATGTTCAGTCGCTTTCTCTATCCCTATGTCCCTATGTCCCTTTGTATGCTTAAATCTTTAAAACTACGCAACGGATTTTGATGCGGTTTTTTTTAATAGATAAAGTGATTCAAGAGGAAGGTTTTAGTATATAATTTATTAGGTTTTAGACAAAGCGGGCGAAGCCGCGGGCGGTAAGCTAGTATATTATGATAAGACATTCTTTTGTACCACAGAGCAAGTAATGATTTGTACATGTTTTTCTCTTATTTTATGTTCCTTCTGTATTTCTATGTGTGTAATAAAGTATTAAATAAATAACTACTATATAATTGTTGCATACTGAATATAAACATATTTTTAGGTCGATATAAATTATAACTGTGTTTAAAAATAATTAATCAAACAGGAAACATTAAACACATTAATATTACTTGCAGGATAATAATTTATGCAGATAGTAAGAAATCATTTAAAGAGGTTTGTTTGAAAATATTGTCATTTATGAGATAAGAAAGTTGTTCTATCGTCACGAAGAATGAATCAATTTTATAGTCAAAGAGATAGTTGTGATTTATTGGTATAATTTAGTCATCAGCTCCTTGACTAAGTGTGTGTGGTTTTTTTTACTTAATTATTACTGTAATTTTATTTTATTGAAGATTCTCAATCGCACAACTCTTTCTAATACTTAAATATAAAATAAAATACTTATGTTTAGAATTTTTATTACAAACTAACTCCTTATAAATTTTGCACAAATAATCCCTTTATTTAGGTCACTTTTTATTACACATAAGAATCGTTGATTTGTTTGATAAACAAATGCCACATTAAATACAACGCATCAGTTACATGCCCTCTAAGGGACAAAGTCCTCACTGTATTGCAATGACTAAACGCCAAAAATGGACTAAAAAATGTAAAAACCGATTCCTTTTTTCGTACTCAGACACACCAAACCAGCTTAGGTCAATGAACATTATTGCACTTACGCACTCTGCATTGGACACTCTAATTTCAAAAAGTATTATAAGATCATTCACAGTATCAAATACGCGATGCTTAACGTGAGTAGTGACGTCATTGAACCAATATGAGACGCATAAAAACAACACATCGGAATTCTTACTAACAATAAATGAATCATTTGTATTTCTTTGACCATTTCCTAAAATGTCTTCTTCCCTATACTCTTTTTGGTAAGATATTTTTTAATATGTACCAACTACACAGATAACTTCTCTCGACCGCGAGTTCAATGTATTTTGTATGTCAATACTAATAATAATATAATTTATCTATCTACACTACTCTATTGTAAATTTTAGATGCAGAAGATCCTTGCAAAGAAGTGATCTGAGTCAAAATAACTTTCCTTGATAGACAGCTACATAAAAGCTATTTTTGTAATACATACTAATATAATTAAGTAAGTAATTAATTTTATGCAAGCAAACCAGAGTGTATACAGCAAGCTTTTTCCTGATTACTTGTGTTGCATTCTAACTTAGATCATTCACATTTCCTTGTATTTGTAATTACATTATATTATTTTAAAATCAATTTAAAAACTCAATGTAGAGTCCTTAGGTAGAGTCATATAACACCAAAACTTATAAACGAGATTTAAACACAGCCTATTAGTTTTAAATAAAACGATCCTATACAAAAACAACAATTTATTATCATCAAAAATAATTCTAAGCCCAAAGTTTAAATTAGTTGCGAAATAAAAGTCACGTAAAAAGACAAACCTGGCCTAAAACATTACCCTCCTTTTAGCACTCGGTTAACCTCCTGAACTATAGACTCTCACAGGACAGTAAATAAATCTGTTTTAAAATATAAAAGTCGTTCCACTATAAGGCAAACATTATTATGATAATATAAATTTATCACGATGAGTCAATGAACAAACAGGACAAAGGCGCATAACGTTATAATTAGTGGTATAGTGTGGACGCACGGACAGGTTAGTGGAATTTTTATATATACTTTTGACGGGTTTAAAACGGTTAAAACGTAAACTTGTTTTTCGTGAGTGAATGGCCAGTTACTTCGTTAGCTATGGAAGCGTAATGTTGTTTTTTAGTGTAGAGAAACACGTAGAGAATTTGTTGTCAAACATTATTTATGTTGTTGTTGTTAAATCGTGTTTTAAATCGGTTAAAATTTTTGTGTAGGTCCGGGTTATAGTGAGATTGGTATATATGTTAAATTATAAATGAATGTGTATGTTTTGTTACGACTCAGTTTGTTAAAAAATCTTGTTTAAGTAAGTGATTTTTTTTATTTATTTAAGAAAATAATAAAAACATATTGGAAAGTTTACTATTAAGGTTCAGTGATTCCAGTTAACTGTAAGTTTAATTTATTGTATTATTCCGGATAAATATTGTGGTTTAAAAATATTTTTAGTTATCCGGAATCCTATTTGTCTATGTTTTAGATATTAAAGGCTATTTAAATAATTAAATTATGTTTATTTAAACAGGATATTACACTTGTCAAAACATGGCACTTCTTAATAAAAATAAAATTAAACCTTGAGGAAAAATATAAACAAATGCTAATAGATTTGTCAACAATATTCGGGGAAATAAAATACGTATTTGAAAACATTTTTACTTAGTCTCTATATAATACTTTATTTCGTTAATTAATAGATTGCGCTATGTGATAGGTCTAGAATGGTCTAGAAAAATAAATAGAGACTAATCAGACTTCAGACATTATTATATTTAAGGCCTAAGAAGCCCTTTTGGGACAGTGGTTTATTTGGTTAAATCATGAATACTTGTAAGATTATAAATACCGTCTATCTGCCTTAACAGGCAGTAACCGCTTGGTTTAATTGGTGCTGAACCAATTTGGATGAAATTTTTAATGAAAATAATAATTGAAAAGTCTGATACAAGGAAGGAGCATTTGTTTTATAAGAGAGCATAGGATACTAAATTTACTGTCAAATACACCTATTATATTATTTCGCGAAGAATTGTCTGCTTTTAGTAGTTTCAAAAATTAGGTCATGAGCATTCAACAGATTGCAACATACTCTCAAAGCAAAAGTGTTAACTACTATATTAACAGTATATTATCACGTATCTCACAAAAGAGGGAATCAAAACCTATTGAATTATAACAATAAATCTCAAATAAAATAATTATTTTTATTATTACATTCATATTATGTATGTAACTATGTTGTATGTACTTGCTGTGCCCCGCGGTTTTACCCGCATTGCTCCGCTCCTATTTGTCTTGGTGTGATGATAAATAGCCTATTATAGCCTGCATCGATAAATGGACTATCTAACAGTGAAATAATTTTCAAATCGGACCCCTTGTTCCTGAGATTTGCGAGTTCAAGCAAAAAACAAACAGACTCTTCAGCTTCATAAAATTAGTATAGATTTAAACTTGACTTTGGTAGTTTTGGATGAGTCATAGAAAATTAATTAAGGTTAATCACAGCCTAAAACAATATGACGTAGTTAAGCCTGTAGGTAATACTTTTACAAGGTTATGATTTGTCACAAGGTATGGTATAACTAGCTCTAAATTACTATAATATTATAAAGCTGAAGATTTTGTTTGTTTGTTTGAACGCGCTAATCTCAGAAACTATTGGTCCGATTTGAAAAAAATTTCGGTGTTAGATAATTCATTTTTCGAGGAAGGTTTTATAATTATCATCACGCTAAGACCAACAGGAGCTGAGTAATGCGGGTAAAACCGCGGAGCACAACTAGTAATAGTTATAACTTTCTTTAACGTTTCTTTCTTTAGCTAAAAACAGTGTAATATTTATGGCTATTAAAATATATAATAAAATACCGGACAATTTCAAGGAACTACCAATAAACTTTTTCAAAAATAAACTGACGAACTGGTTGATGGTGAAACAATTTTATGACATTGAAGAATTTATGACTTTTAAGTAGTGTAAACTGAATTGTGTGTGATAAGTGTGTGATATGTGTTAATCGTAGTGCGTTCGCGTAATTGTGAAAATTGAATTGTGTGTACATTTAAATAATTAGACTAATCAACTTTCTTTTTCAATATTTGCACACCCAATCAATGGGTAGAATGTATTAGCCACATAATATTGTAATTAAAAACATCTATAATTTGTAACTACATTCTTGCAAATAAATATAATTTGAATTTTGAATTTGAATTTGAATTAATTATTATTTTTGTTTATTTAATAACAATTAAACCACATCGAA
>CAJQZN010026880.1:0-11156 GCA_907164685.1 Colias eurytheme
ACTATAAGGGTTCCGTTTTTGCCATTTTGGCTACGGAACCCTAAAAAGGACATTCGAATTCTATATACCTACGACATACCTACCTAGATAAGTATAATAATATAGTATGACCTATGCAACTTACACTTATTATAATAATTATAGAAACGCAGCTTTTACAAGCCTTTATTTAATGATTAATGTAAGTATTTTATGTTCGGAAGAAATTTGTTGAATTTTTTTAACAATTTATTTATGAATCGACATGCTGAAAAAAACAAGTTTCAACTTTCAAGTATCTATGAATTATTGGCAAAATTTTCAAAATGGATTAAAATCTTCATACATTTACTCGAACAACGGAGATATTATCGACATGATGCTGCTTTACGACATAATGCGTAATAGACTGACTGTCCAAATATTCTCGGTAATATCTCACTACAAACACCGTCATTACGAACAAGGCATTGCCAACAGCTATTAAAGGTTCCCCTCGCTTCAACCAAACACCTGCAAAATTCTACACTCTTCCGTCTACCTGATATTTATAACAAGAAATTCTCAAACTACACAATCTCACCACACTACACTATTATACACTACACACACAGTACACACATTCACACATCCTTACCAAACCTTCTATAATGGGTACGTTTTCCTCTTTTTTGTATATATCATGTCCAAAAAAAAAAAAAAAATTTTCCACTTTATCATTGTTATAATATAATTAATGTAAAACTACTGTCACATTATTGTCTTATTATTGGTATAGCTGTAAGGAATCTGGGTATGTACTTACCTATGTATAAATAAATAAAATATTTTTTAAAGTGAAACTTTTATTACATCGTCTCAAACTTTTTGGTCTGTGTAGCGCATGTCGCGTGTATCGCGGCTGCCGAGTAGGTATACCTACTCGGCAGCCGACCGTTACGCGACATGCGCTACACAAAGCATTGTTCGGAACCGTTCGAACAGTTTCACTTTTACCGTGGTTTCATAAAACCACACAACATTTTTTTTATTTTATATCATTATTTTGTTCCTCTTTCAGCAAAAGGCAGTGGATATTACTGTGGTGGAGTCTTAATATCCTCCAGATATGTTCTCACAGCAGCACATTGTATAAAAGGAGCGGATTTGCCATCAACATGGAGTTTGTATGTAGATTACCTATCAAACTTTATTTCCCATTTAGTATGCAAGAACCTCACTCATAAGCGACCGACTATCCGAGGATATTTGACTTGAAATTTCAGAAATCTAATATGTATTAAAGTATGTAACCCAAATTCGACAAAAAATGTTTTTAACTTTTTTTCCGCGCACCCACTTAGTACCTATCAAGTTTGAAGTTAAGCTTTATGCCAAGTAGGTATTTGTCTTTTGCTGTTAAAAGTTATTTTCCAACTTTTCAGAAATGAAGTGCGTCTCGGAGAGTGGAATCTAAAATCTAAAGAAGATTGCAACAAAGACGATTGTGCCTTGCCTGTTGTGAATGTTCCTGTTGAAGAAGTTATAGCTCATGAGATGTATAATGCACACGATGGAAATCAGCAACATGACATAGCGCTTATCAGATTGGCGCATGAAGTAAATTTTACTGGTGAGTACAAAACATTAAAATTCGGATTATTATTTATTATCTTATACGGATCAAAATATAATCGTTATATCTACCAGACTTATATTAATATATGTATAGAAAGAAATAAGAAAAATCCTAGATCCAATACCTGGAAAAAAGTTACGAAGGGTGAAAAAAGGAAAAAAGTTACGAAGGGTGAAAGGTCACAAAAACCGCTCTTTCATGATTTTCAGGAAAACTTCATCTAAAATTAATTTTGTTATAATCTTCTTCTTCTTATATATAAAAATGAATCGCAAAATGTGTTGGTAAGCGCATAACTCGAGAACGGCTGAACCGATTTCGATAATTCTTTTTTTATTATATTCCTTGAAGTACGTGGATGGTTCTTATGTAGAGAAAACGTAAACATGTACCACGGGCGAAGCCGGTTCGGACCGCTAGTAGTATAATATAATTAATAAAGTTATTACTTATCTTTTACGGGTACTCATGTTGATGGAATTCCACGTACCTCGATGACTTTTTAGTTATTGTGAGAGCTATAAAGCTTCTGTTAAGCAATATGACTCACGGGAAGTATCTGGGAGTACTGACATCTCATTTTTAACTGTATATTCTAAAACATATGTGAAAATCAGACAATACGTGAATACCTACAGCCGTACAAATAAAAACTTGCTTATTCAAACCTTATGCAATGAATAGATATGATAAGAATAAATAAAGAATAAGGATGTCATAATTTCTTACAAATAAATTTGGAATAACGTCGATGTAACTATGCTCACGCTATGCAATAGGCGCGGAGCGGCAACGTAGCAATTCATTCACAAAATTATGAAAAACATTGAAATTGTCTACGGTTAAACCTTGGTGCTGTCATTTTGACGCTCGTTTGACTTCGTCGAATTTGTTGTGAAGTTTCATCATACAATGTTCTCTTTATTTATTTTTTAAATATTTATTTGAAATAATTTAAATATATCATTAAATGTGCAAGCATATGAAAGAGAATGCTATCCAATATCCGGAGAACAGAAGATAAACCCACCTTGAGATAGAGAGTTGCCAAATAACTGGTACTCAAAACATACAACTCCAAGCTTAGAAGATTTATATTTTCAACGAAAGTTTATATTACTGTCATGGACGTATAAAAAAAGACGGACGGTATATCGCCTAAACATTGCGTGAAGCCTAGTAATGGCGGCGAAACATACATGTGTGTGTGCCATGTTGCCATGGCAACAGCTGTGTTGATGACAATGGCGGCTGTATTTTTTTCTATAAATTTTGCCGTAATAATTTTGTCATTAAAACATAAAAGAAATAACTTGCTTCCCTGTGGAATGTAATCCCTTGTGATTTGTTATTTAAAATTGTACTGTTGCGACACCATTTAACCACGCAAGACGGCATTTTAAATATTTTTTGTGAAACAGTGACGCAGTTAATCAGTCGGTAGTTAACGACGTAATGGCGGCCGACTAGCTTACTATGGTGAGAGTGTGTGCGTGTTTATTGTCTTTACACGATCGCTAGCTTACTATGGTGGCTTCACGTTGTTAGTTCGTAATACGGCGTCCGTCTTTTTTTATACGTCCATGATTACTGTGATAAGTTTAGAAATAAGTGTTTTATGTATGTATGGTTTGGCGCATGTCGTAAATAAATAAATCATTATAAATATCAAAAGGGTTTTTCATAATTTCGTATAATTTGACATTTCATACTAAATTTTCCATTTCAATATAGGTACGTAATGAAATTATTAATTTGCTCAGCTTTTTCTACTTCTCGTATTACTCTCATTGCTATTATCTCAAATTTGGATTGAAAATAGATTCTAAAACTTGTAAAACACAGCACAATGTACTGAAAAATACGCTATAATTCAGTTATGTCAGACTTATACTAGGGTGGTAGCCGGAATAAGGACGGAATAGCATTAGTATGAATACTTATTACGAAGTTATACTAGGTTTCATTTATTACGTGTTTATTTGTATGATTTTTCCTTATTCTTAGTTTATTCTTTTCATAAAATGTTATAACTCGTTTATTTGTACGGCTGCTAATGTTTTTATGTACCTTGATCACAGAATATCTGGAAATCAGCCGATTCCAGATATAAGATGATCAAGGTAAATAAAAAACTACTAAATTCAATGCTAAATTCACGCATTTTCTCATGGCTGATATAAAACTCTCAAAATAATAATTAAAAAGTCATCGATTTATGTCGAATTTCATCAACATGAGTCCCCTTACAAGATAAGTAATAACTTTATTACTTATATTATACCATTATCTATATTTTTTAATAATTATAGTAAACTAATGTTTTTAGTAGGTTATTTCATATATGTCACACTTTTAAGTAATAATGTGAATTTGATGATATGTCAGTTATTTCTTTAATGTGTCTGGCATGATGTAAAAAGCATGAAAACTGTCCGGCTCTTGAGGAAACATCTTTTTATACGTCCCCAAGTAACATGTATAAAATTTAGCTTTTATAGGTACTATAACGAAACTTAGGTACTATTTTATACACCTTTACTACATTTTTTACCTGCCCAAGTAACCACAACCCATGCTTGATAGTCGCTGGTCGTTCTTATCTGTATAGGACACATATACAGAGAAACTTTCAACTTTTATAAAATAACGAAGGTCTGTCCGTCGCGGGCTCTTCATCTATTATAGGCTCGAACCACAAAACCACAGTATGTCTATGGAAAACTCATTTGTTGCATGTGACATACGAATTTCGCGTTATCTCTTTTACTGTGACCACAACACGATGGTAGTTATCTATTTTTTCGCTCAATGAGAGTTTTCGGTCATTGAGCGTATACATAACTAGATTATTACAATATAAGCATACGTAATTAAATTAAATCATACTTTTTCTATAGAATTTATATTTAAAAATATCTATTTAATTCTGTAAGAGTAGAATTATACTTATTATTGTAATATTTTAATCTTATTGCTTTTTTACAGACTTCGTGAAACCAATATGTTTACCATACACTTCAGAATTTGAGAGGAAGTCATTTCAAGGATTGACAATGGAAGTTGCTGGTTGGGGAAAAACCGAAACAAGTGAGTGCCTCCACCTCCAGTAAATTTGAAGTTCGTGGCCCGAAAATATATAAAAATAATTAAAAATTTTAAGCTAAAACTTTCAACTTTTAAACCTTTGTCTGTTTAGTAATATTGTTGCGAACAAAACATCTACAGACCTATGCTACAGACACATAGACTTACTCTTATAGGTTAACTAGCTTTCCGCCCGCGGCTTCGCCCGCGTTTTCAAAGAAAAACCAGCATAGTTCCCGTTCCCGTGGGATTTCCGGGATTAAACCTATCATATGTGTTAATCCAAGTTACCCTTTATATGTGTGCTAATTTTCATTATAATCGGTTCAGTAGTATTTGCGTGAAAGAGTAACAAACATACATATCCATCTTCACAAACTCGCTTTTAGGATACATATATAGGTAGGATATAGATAGCCATAGGAAGTAGGATTCGTTGTATGACTACTGAGACTGGGCGGTGATGCTAAAGACAAGACTGGGCGAGTTATGGACTGATTGTGATAACATCATTCTATTATTCACAATAATAACGTTTTTTACAGAATCTACATCGGACGTGAAACTCAAAGTGCGTCTGCCAGTAATAGGACAGGACGATTGTAAAGAAATTTATTCAGCTGCGAACAGAGTGATAACGGATAAGCAAATGTGTGCTGGTGGTGTATCGGGTGAAGACTCTTGCAGAGGTGACTCTGGCGGCCCACTTATGGGTCAAGATAATAAGAATAATAAGGGTAATTGGTTCGCGGTGGGGATAGTGTCGTACGGACCATCCCCATGCGGTACAATCGGATGGCCCGGAGTCTACACGCGTGTTACGCACTTTACCGACTGGATTATTAGAAATATGCGTGCATAATTTCTCGTTCATAAGTCTTTTCAGAGACTTACGTTTATCGTAAGAACAACTTTTAGAACATTCAATATTGAATATTATGATTTTTTTACTGCAGTCCTGAAGGACCAAGAGACGCTATAACAAATTAGAAATTAATGTAAAGATAGACATACTTTGTATTCTTAGTAACCCTGAACTCGTAATACAAGATCCCAAAGAACGATAAGAAATTTTCACGCTGATTCCATATTATAATATTGAAATATAAATTATGCAAAACAATTGTTTATTTTTCCAATATACTATAATAAACTTGTGTCTGTTAATATTTATTGAAGCCTGCTGTATAAAGATCAAGGTCTAATTGATCTCATTCCGTCAAGGCCGTGAATTTGCATTACCTAATACCTACCTATTGGAATCGCTTCGAAATGAAGCATTTTTAAATGTGCCATTTTATCATTTTGTTAAATATACCATATTTATAATAAAAACATTGTATTATTTCGATTAAACCCTGTTCTACGTCATAACGAAAAACAACTTTTAAACCAAACCAAAGTCTCTCAAAGAGAAAAAAAAGATGATGGTTTGAACATTTATGTTTAATAGGAAATTATAATAAAAAAAACATCTGTAGTGATTAAAAACTTTATTAAATGCTAATATAATTTATGCAGTCCTTTCAAATCCTTCCCACGTGTTTCCAGCACCTTAGCCTCACTCCCTTACAAGTTTAAAAGTTATTACATGATTATACACATGCTAACTATTGCTAACTTTCCATATATGTATTAGGAGTAAATACATACACTTGGCACAATATCTTTTATTTGTACTTGATTGGTTTTTACATCTTTGGATAGAAATATAGAATGAAATGAAATGTCACCGTTAATTTGAGGCAGAAGTAATACTGATATTATTTGTATCAACTGAAAAAATATAGCAAAGGAAAGCGAAATTACCAAATATTTTCAAACTTAGTTAACTAACAGTTGTTTTGCCTTTATGTATGATATGATTTTTTTCTTATTTATAACAATGAATTTAAAATTGAGTGAATAATGTGAACTGCGCGTCAAAATAATAAAGGCTGAACTGTTAGCAAACTTTAACATGGCACCAACTATTGCAATTTATAAATAATATATACTTTGTGTTTACTAAATATATGTTTATAATTTCATACAATTTATGTATAGATACTTCATACTATAACAATAATATAAGCTTAAATATAAAACAACATTGTGCGATCTCAATGTATTAATAATATATTCTTCCATTAAAATAATAGCAGATAAAAAACTAAACAGAATATCAATTATAAACTGAGATTCTTACAATCAGTGGAATGTTATTTGGAATGCTTTTTTAAGAGAAAATGTGTCAATGTAAACATTTTCGAACACTAAATTAACATGAAGCTGTTTATAGATAAATAATTCACTATCATAATGTTTTCTTTTAAATTTTCATAAAGCAGATAGATCTCAGTGTAAAATATATCAAAATCTTGTTTCTGAGATCAAATATAAAAAAACCTTTACAATATATTAGTACCTTCTCCTTAAAATTAAAATTTATTTAAACATACAAATATTATATTTTGCCAAGACTTCTAAAATTGCTTTTATCAAATAATTACATGTTTAAATTGGGAATGCATGTAGCTTATGTCTACTCTTTAGACTCAAATCCAATTAACTTAATAAATACTATTATATAAACGTATCAAGATCTATTTTCAGGTACAGAGTACCAAATTAAATATCTATGGAACTGTTTATGTGGAACATTATATTATTGTACTAAATACTAATACTTAACAATGCAAAAGGCAGAACATAAATGTTTTATAGCCATAATTGTCTTATTATGAGCAAATTTAATATTTATTGAATATCAATACTTTTATATAGCTCAATATGACACTTGAAACTAGTACAGTCAGCAACATAAGTCACTTGACATTAAGTCATATTAAAATAAATTATTACACAAAGGAAAAAGAAAATCAAACCATTCCTTTCTCATAAGTATTAAGCAAATAATGATATCAAGGCTTACCATTTGTATTTGTTTTAGATTTCAATTTCAAATAAAATATTTGCTGCTGATATTACATAATAACCAATAGTTTTATTTTATTTAAGATGCAGCTGCAATTTCAACAACAACCTCTTGATTTGCAAGGCTGTTATCATCTGCTTGAATGTTTGGAATGTCTTCATTTTCTTCTGTGTTTTTCTCGCCAACTGTTTCATTTGTACTGAAGAAATCATCTGTACCATTGACTTTAACTCCATTGACAAGGATGTCTTGTAGTTTGTTGCCAAACTCTGCGTCTATTTCCGTAACTGCTTTCAATAATCTGTCTCTTTGTTCTTCAGCCCATGTGGGAAACCATTCATTGAATAATTTTATCTGTATAAGAATAAATTCAGAGTTTAATTCTAGAGATCTTAACTAAATAAAATTAATGTTATAAATAAAGTTAGACACATAAAACTGAAAGAATAGAATAAATTCGATTGCTCTGGCGGGTCACTAGTGGCTGAGTTGGTCAGGCATCCGCCCCGGAATGGCGCGAAAGGATGCGGGTTCGAGTCTCGCCTCGTGATCGAATTTTTATAGCGAGATATGTACCCGGCTTCGCCCGTGGTACATATCTCGCTATAAAAAGTAGCCTATGTCCTTTCTCGGGTATCAAAATATCTCCATACCAAATTTCAAGCAAATTGGTTCAGTAGTTTAGGCGTGATTGAGTAACAGACAGACAGACAGAGTTACTAAAATTATTTAGTTGCTTAATAGAGCCCTGTTGACTTTTTTTATCTCTAATTGTTAATAGACTTCCTTTCCTTTATTATGTTTCATTGGTGCATAAGCAATAACCAATTTAGAGAAAGTATCATAAACTTTTAAATAACAAATCTATCTACTGATTTGTATGTACATATATGTATATTTTAGAAAGATTTACTTTACATAGATTAGAATTATGACTCAAAACTTACACGACACTGGAACAAGCTGACAGGCTTATCGTCACAAGTGAGGGATGCAAGGCCAGCTGCAAGTTGCTCTGGCTTATCGCCATGTGCCGCAGCTAGTATGGGAAGGAAATCCTCCCTCTGCAGTTCACTGAACTCCTCGAACCATTGGATCATATACCTCAACTGAGCTTCTGACGTTAAACCTGAGTTGGACATGCTGCGCGGTGTATATCTGTATTCTGTTACTGAATCTGAAAGGTTTTTAAAAACTTTTAGCAATTTGAACTAAAATAAATACCAGTACATGTGGGAGTTCAGTAATAAATATTTTGCTGGTTGTTCTTGTCAAACAATAAAAACTTTTTTGTGTCCTGAGATCTGGTTGAAGTATTTCATATACCTAAAACTGTTTACTATTTATGTGAATTATAAAGTACCTACTTTATAATTCACATAAATGAAATTCAAACTTAAAATATAAATAGAGGTTTAAACCTCTATCCGTTCCATAAAATATATTTACTTACTTTCAGGAACAACAGATAAACAAACAGCAGATCCAAATAAAAAACTCATTTTGAATTAAAAATAAAAATATAAACAATAATTATTATGTATACGATCGGCTACAACGGGATCGACAGTGAAACTAACAATATTACAGTTAAAGCGTTTAGCGTTAGATGTAACTTATCAACTTTCCATTCAAGCACTGCAAGGTTAAATAATATGCATAATTTCACCTCTCGATAATGTTATATCACACAGCATAACTTTCTATTCATTTAATTACCATACCGATCGAAACATCAACTTGTTAATATGCTACCGATAAATATCAAATTGTTATAGAATTAATATTGAAATTGGTGTGTGTATGTAGGTATCTAAGTAATTATTAAATTCCAAATGCGTTACCTGAAATATTATATGTATACCCCAAACAAATCCTTTTACACTTCGTTTAATACAAACTAACTTTTCGTTTATTTAATTATATTTCGAGTAAAGTTAAAAAATGTTAAGATTAAAAACAATTAATTTTGAGGAATGTTGTGAGTTGTCACTTGTCAAGTCACATTGACAGTTTTTTGTTTGATTGGCAACTGCCAGGGAAGGAAACAGATTATCTAAGAATATGCCGGTTTTGTAAAGTCCATAAAATTAAAATAACCATTATATTACCTTTTAAAATATGTGCTCTAAGGGCTCTAAGTTTTATAATTTGAGCGTAACATATTAAAGCATTAACAAACATCAATCTTATTGTAGTTTTCATGCAAAATTATATTACATAATTATATTATAATATTATCTCTTTCTTTTAAAATAGAAAACCTGTCCGTATATACAGGGTGTAATCGTTATGTGTGCACAGGAGATTATTCCGCAACTATTGCAGATATCAAGTAAAGTCAGTAAAATGACAATAACAACTTTTTAAAAATATAACGAGAAATATCAAAAAAACTAACTTGAAACACTCCCATACATTTAATATGAAATATGACTATTCCAAACATGTAATATGAAAAGTTTTGCTTTTTTATTTGACTTTGTGCTTTAATTACTTCGCAAATTATAATGAAAGTTCATTTAGAAACTGTAAATAGAGCTCGATGTGGAATACAAAGGTATTCCAAAACGAGGATGTCATTTCAAATATTTGATTTGAATACAAAATGTATGGGAGCGTTTAATGTAACATTTTTGGATATTTCCCGTTTTATTTTTAAAAAGTTATTATTGTCATTTTACTTATTAGGTATAGTACTATCAATATCAGTTTAAAGTTTTTTGATATCTGTAATAGTTACGGAATAATCGCCTGTGCACACTTAACGATTACACCCTGTATAGAGCAGTGGTGGCTCAGTGGTGAGACCTCGGACTTCGAATCGATAAGTCCGTGGTTCGAGACCATGCGAGAGCGCAGGAAATAAATTGATTTTTCAATGTATACAGCTCGAACGGTGAAAGAAAACATCGTTATGAAACCGACATGTCGGAGAATCGCGAAGAATCAAAATTTGATGACATGTGACATCCGCCAAACCACACTTGGCCAGCGTGGTGGATTATAGCCTGTACCATAGAGTAATATAGCCTGTACCCTCGTAGGAGGCCCGGCCTGTGTCCCATCAGTGGGAACGTATATGGGCTGATGATGATGTTTGTCTAAACTTTTTTAGTAAGGTATAAATCAGGAATCATTACACAAAATCTATTTATTTTTACCTATAGTAGTTTTATAAAACCTGCCTAGTGCCTAAAGCACGCCAAGAGCTAGGTAATAAATATTGAGGAATTTTGAGGAATTATTAAAAAAAATGTTGTAACTAATTGTTTTGTTATAGATCGAATACGGTTTATGAAACCATTGTGATAAAAGAATCTGATAGGGTTTATAGTGTTTTCATGTGGTTGGTTTTCCAGATCACTAATCAGCTATAAGTAGGTAGTTTTAGTTTAATAGGCATTATTACATAATATTGTTTTCCAGTTTTAATTCCTTTGTTTGTTTTAATGTATGTTGGTTTTAATACCAAATAAAGAAAACTAAAAAAAATGTTTTTTTTGTACGAAAGTCATAACTACTTATGTAGGTAATAATTTTATTACCTTCTTC
>CAJQZN010026884.1:0-16924 GCA_907164685.1 Colias eurytheme
TATATTTAACCTTCTCTGTTTAATAATTTTCCTTGCTTGATTAGTTTTTCGCTCAAATTTTGCTCCAATTTTTTGCCTTGACCCATTTCAATACTTACTCTTAGGTAGATACTGCACGTCAACGGCATAAGAGCCATAAGAGATAGATATTCCGGGTAGGTATAGTATGTGACCATAGATTTTTAAAATATCCTCTCATGGACCCATCGGAACTTATCGGAATGATACTCGTACACATATATTTCTTTATTCATTAGTAACAATAACGTTCTAGCTCAAAGGTAATTTTAGTATTTTACTGCCTAAAATATACTTCTACCAGTCCAGTATAGTAATATAAACATTAATGAGCTGGTTGTTGAAACAAAAGCGGTGGTTTCACGTCTTTAACGAGAGTTGCATAATGAAGTGACCCTTTATAACTTTACATAGAGAAAATGTATGCATGAAACTAGAATTACGTTTTCTGAGGTAAAATATTACTACAACGTTAAACGCTAACAAGACTCCGACGAGGTTTGGTCGTTAATTATATACTACGTAATAGCTAGATTAAAAATAGATGTTTTTTAAAGACTAAAAATAGCAAGGTCAGTTTCTAGTCTGACCTAATAACAACTCACTTGCTCAATTCGTTTAAACCGTGTTTTTCTTGGAAATGTAGAGCTTTTTCTAGATTATGTTAGAAGGTTTCGGAAAATAAATATGTGTCAGAAAACATTCATAATTGTACAAAATTATAAATTCGTAACATATCACTGGAAAATATAAGGTATTAGAGAAGTTATTTGTTAAATATTTTTCAAAGTATTAAACGAGAAATTATAATACCGAGAAAATTATAAGATACTTTCATCCAGAATTAAGTAACTTAACAAATATATATAATTTTACAATTACAAATACACAGAACTTAACTATATAACAAGAACGTGAAATTGGTTTATTATTACAATCGCTCTACGTTTAGCCGTTAAAAAACAACTCAAAGGATCATTACGGGGAACATTGCGTAAGTATAGTTATTTACATTTCCTTGGAAGCGACGGCCGAGCCGTTTCCTTGACCGATGGCAAATGAAAATGAAATTTCGGACATATCTTTCCCACGGATGACTCGATAGGGAGGCAATTACGGCAGCACAAGTTTTTACTGACGCCCGCGATGGCTTGCACACTCTTATTGGCTCGACATGTGAGTAATGTGTTTAAAGAAATATAATGTTACTATGTGTACGCGACGGCGACGAGTTTCAGCTAACCTTTTCTCATTTCCTCTGCTAGAAACTTCGTCCTGTTCGCGACTGTAAGTTATTTGCAAACTTTGCAGTTCAGTAGTTTTTGTAGCTATGCTACAAATCCATGTCTTCGCTCCTACTATTAAAAACATTTCTATATAATCTTTCGTATATAAGATGTCAAAATTTAATTAAAGCAGTTTTAATATAGATTGAAGGCTTGTTGCAATGATATAAAAAGGCTGCATTTACGATCAAGATTTTTATAAAAACTCGACACTTTCAAGTTGAGCTATATCCGATATCCACAAAAACTTGCCGGCGCGTAAGAAGAATCTTTTTCATATAATATATAGATTAGATACTTATATAAGGACACTTACACGCTCATACACAGGTAGGAACCCATCAAGTACTATTACAGGCGGATCAAAGTGGATGTGAAGTCATAACGGATGGTTCGCGACACTCATTGAGATGTTCCTTCTTGACATAAAAACTAAAATGTAGCGGTCTTGCTTTTTATGTCAAGCGCATGTTTCCTTCGTCTATCTTACATCCTCTTGTTAATTGGGAGTCACGTTATTCAGAGGACTTTTAACTTTCTATGTATCTGTAGATTCGCAATACGTTATTTCAAATCACAAATCCAATACTGAAAAATTAATATAACATAATATTTATACTGTATAATAATTCTCCTACTTATATATAAAAACACTGATCAATACCAGAAAATAGTTTCATTGGCCGTCGATCAATAAGAAAAGAGAACATAACAATACGTAAATATACTAAATATTTTTGTTGAAGCTTACGTCCATACTTCATATTACATTAATCCAGTTTTACTGGGTCCAATTACAGATATTGCAGTGAAATTAAAAGCTCGCTTTAATACCTGTTTTAAAATTACTTGCACATTCAATTTGTTATGAATACTAGTGAGTATGCAGCAATTAAGTTTTTTCGTGAAGTTTCTGACGATGTGGTAAGATACAACCTCCTTCATTCTTTCGCTTAACTTTTTATACAATCCCATTATAATGCCTATTTGAATTTTTCTAATTTTCTTTCTATTATAAATCATAATCTGTGAGTATTGCCACAGAAATAATATTGTAATACTGTGGTATTACTGTAATCCTCATTATTAACTTATTTAATCAGTATCCAGTAGTTACTTTCAAAGCGAGATCCCTATCTCCGGAATAAAATGTCTTTTGTGTTAAAAATGTACCCATTACGATGTCTGACTATTGATTTCCTGGTTAGAGCAAAAAGCTTATGCTATTGAAAAACCTAAAAGTTTAAAGCTTGCCCTTTGCCCCACAGTATTAACAATGTGAAAACTAATTAATCCTATTAACGTATCGTGGACTTCTGATATGATCTTTACAGGCAACGTGAATATCAGCTTTTGTGCAGCCTTACATATACTATAATTCTATAATGCCTTTAATAATGTTTTTTTCATTGAATATATATTTCTTTCTTTCTTTACAGCGATTCACAAAGTCACATCTGTTGCTAATATGATGATGAAGACATTTTTTTTAAGCAGTGGTGTATCTGATGAAAATGATGATCGAAATTTAATTGTAATATTAATTATATTATTAACTCCAAAGTTACGAAAACTTTACGCGTAATCACGGGACATATATACCCGTCTTTCTGTAGTTCTATAATTAGGGGTTTCCCCGTCTTTTGTGATCTGTTGTTCTCTAATAGCCTTACCTCCATGATGCGGGTGCACGCTGATCAGCAAGCAGGGCTCGTCGCCCGGCTCCCTGCAGCAGTCCAGCACATCGCGGCTGGTGGTCTGCGGCGTCACCGGCACAGCCGTGGGAGACCAGCCCACGCCGCTTTCGCACCATACTCTCACTATAATCTGTAATATAAGTATTATTTTGTTAGTGGAAACAATTTCAAAAAAAGGTAAGTAGATAGGTACGTATACATATATATTTAATCGATAAGTGTATAAGATAGTGATATTTTTGTGACTACTACTACAGGATCTTCGTGGATTTTCTCATTGGTCAAGCCTAAATTGCCAATAGATTAAAGATACAGATTGCATTAAATCGTCGTGAAATCGTGAAACTCCTTTGGCAAGATTCATGTAGATACCAAAATCGTCACCTTACTCCGTGCCGTGACGGTATAGCTATGACGCGAACTTGAAATTTTATACTAAAAAACTTTAGATATTTGCACGGAAATAACAATAGGTATAGTTTACAATGTTTTACAATAAACAAGAGTAAACATTCGATATCATATAAAACATTTTCAACAGTCATTAAAATGTACGTTAGCAATAACGATGAACTCTAATTACAAATATATTCGCAATTTATTTCATTAATCCTTTCGATTGTTATTCTGTTCGAAATTATCATTTCAGTTGTTAAATTTCAACCGCACAAGTACCACGTTGTTATGTTAATAATTTTCGTTTATTATATTCGAGTGTACTTACTTCATAATGAGTACATTTCATTTTATAAATCAAAACATGATTGAAATGAGATAACAACAAATCGTGAATAAAAATTCTATCTAAGTACCTAGGTACTTGTTAACCGACTTCATTATTATTTCTTTGTCAAAGAATAAAGAAAAATTATCAGAATCGAAAATAGTTAAACAACCGCTTGCTATCTTTCAATTTCTTGAACATCTAATAGTACAAGCTCAGTCTTAACAATTGTAATTTACATTGATCAATGACAAATTCGATACTATTTTCTCTACATAAATCGAAATTCTAAACATGTTTATAAAAGCTAAACATATTCCACCCATACCTCGGCTATATAGCTTTATCAGCCATAACGCCTGGAGCTTGTCTCTGAAAACTCGAATGAAGTAAATAGCTGTACTAAAACAGAGTAGAAAGTAACATTATGTAGCAACGAAGATGGTAAATTTATGAGATTTATGTGGGGCGAAATGAATTATCGATGTAATTACGTTATTTGAGACTTAAAACGTATTTAAATATAAATAATCTTGATTTAGGCTTTTAATATTTCCTGTATGTTTAATATTCATGTGCAATATAAAAAAAAAACGCTAGGAATTATTGAAAACGACGCGACGATAGAAAATGTTTTATATTAAATTTTATTTCCGCCACGCGGCACAGGTAATATAGGTATATTAAGAAGAGCTGGAACGTCAACACATTTACACATTGCACATGTTAGGCCGGGAGATACTTACACAAAATTTCGGGTCATTTGTAACAGGATGGCGGTCTAGAGGGGTCTTAGTACGCAATGACAAATAGAAAAATGATGGTCAGAACGCTGGTACCGGCGGACTAGTCGCGTGGGCGTTAGTCACACTCGTCGGATAAATAGCGAAAGTCCAACGATTTGTAACACAAAAATTTTAGAATTTACCGATAGCCCTTAAAAAAGATGTAGGCGGTAGTGTCATGCCATACTTTGACGATGTGACTTACAGTCCGCCATACCGACGTGAATGCGTTGATTTAAAAAAAACAATTCAACCATTTGTACCGGGCTAACTTTTGCACAGGTAACCATCGTCGTGCAGCCATTTACTAAAATCGCCATGCCATACTTTTCGGACGATTCCAAATGGCCATACCGCGGAAAATCTGCATAAATGCCGATTTTAGTCAAAATTTATATTTTTCTAACAAGATCCTGTTAGAAAAATATAAATTTTGACTAAAATCGGCATTTTTTTTTTCAAAAATCAAATTACTAATTAATAATCAGAGTTATCACATTATTAAAAAAATAAGCCAAACTATACACCATTTTTACCTACTTGATGCAATCCTCAAAGATCATGGACATAGTGTATTGCGCCTTCCACCATCCAGAACTCAACCCAATAGAGTTACTATGGGGCATAATTAAAGGGAAAGTAGCATCACAAAATGTGAACTTTAACTTGAAAACTGTGGAAGAATTATTTAGAAGGGAAGCAAATGCTATTAGTCTGGATATGTTTAGTGACGTTTGGAGAAAGACGCGAGAACATGAGGAAAAATATATTCAATTAGAACCAAAAGTAGATAATTACACTGACTCATTTCTAATAACATTAACCTCAAAATTTAGGTGAAATATTTAAAAAACCAAGTTAATGGTTTTTTATTTCTTTTTCAAAAATATTCTCCTCCTTTTCTAATGGGTTTCATCCTACTACTATTTTTTTTAGGTTTTTATCATTTTGGAAGGGATTGGCCCTGGTGTATGTTGGGAGTGAGCGCACGTGTTATTTGTATTGTTTTTATGACCTGAAATTTAATTATTATTTGATAATTGAATAAT
The DNA here is from genome assembly GCA_907164685.1 of Colias eurytheme. Lineage (NCBI taxonomy): Eukaryota > Metazoa > Arthropoda > Insecta > Lepidoptera > Pieridae > Colias > Colias eurytheme. The sequence goes on from CAJQZN010026884.1 coordinate 5,560, forward strand.
TATTAATACTTTTATCCAATTGATTATTATTAGAATAAATAATTAACTTCATCAATTGATTTACTTTTAAATTATAATTTTACAGGTAAATTATGAGAGCTTTCATAATTATATTTGCATATATTTATCTACAACGCACCCATTTTACAATTCAAGTCTAAAATGAAACTAGAGTCGCATTTATTTTTGAACATACTGTAAGTGAAATTGCATAAGTGTGAGTACTGTGAACATGCCAGCTTTCCTTAATTGACCGATAGACCGGGAGATACTGACACAAAATTTCGAGTCATTTGTAACAGGATGGCGGTTCTACAGGGTTCTTAGTACGCAATGACAAAAAGAAAAATGATGGTGTGAACGCTGGTACCGGCGGCTTAGTCGCGTGGGCGTTAGTCGAACTCGTCGGAAAATAGCGAAAATCAAACGATTTGTAACAGTATGGCACTTATTTTTCCTGTTAGTTTGAGGATCAACGAATATAAATGCAAAATTTCAAAGATCTAGGTGTTGGAAATCTTCACTTATATAAATTAATACTAAATTAATTTTTCAAGTATGACAGCACTTTTTCCCCCTACTAGAAGTATGGCAAATATAATAATGGTCACATTTTATCAAATACTCTCCAAAAATCCAAATGCAATACTGGTACAAAAAGTTTGGCGAAATAAAAATTTTTTGCAGATTTTCGGCGGTATGGCGACCATTTGGAATCGTCCGAAAAGTATGGCATGGCGATTTTCGTAAATGGCTGCACGTCGATGGTTACCTGTGCAAAAGTTAGCCTGATACAAATGGTTGAATAATTGTTTTATTTAAATCAACACATTCGCGTCGGTATGGCGGGCTGTAAGTCACACCGGAAAAGTATGGCATGACACTACCGCCTACTTCTTTTTTATGGGCTATCGGGAAATTCTAAAATTTTTGTGTTACAAATCGTTTGACTTTCGCTATTTTTCCGACGAGTTCGACTAACGCCCACGCGACTAAGCCACCGGTACCAGCGTTCACACCATCGTTTTTCTTTTTGTCATTGCGTACTAAGAACCCTGTAGAACCGCCATCCTGTTACAAATGACTCGAAATTTTGTGTCAATATCTCCCGGTCTATAATTATTGTGTGAATAAATCCAATTTTAGACATGTACGGAGTACCTACTGATAAAACTTTTCCCTTATTGTTATCTTGAAATTAACAAAACGTCGACTAACTTTATAATTCAAAACTAATTTTAACAATCTGAAAGCAAAATTTAATAAACGTATCTTATTTGTAGACGTTAATTAACTCTCAGAATTAGATACAATTAAATTAAATATTGCTTCAGCATAATTTGTGTATAGAAGTAGTTTGTATTCATTAGGAAGTGCTTTCATTACAACCCTATTAATTGAGAGTACAAATAACAGCTACTGTCCTAATTGGACAATTTAATATTTCCTAGGAAAGGAATCGCGTTCTGCTGTAAATTTGTATGAAACATTCATTATAGGAAACATTTTTCTGTACAAAATAGCTCCATTTACTGAATAAAATAGTCGAGTAAAATATTTAATTTGCACAGTTAAAAATTATTTTTACTTTAGTTGTAGAGTTTAGAGTACCTAGTTGTTAGTGCATTTAAATAAAACAAATTGTGGGTTCGAGTCTTAATATTGGGAAAAATACAATAAATCATTTTTGTCAATGTATTGGTAAGTACATCATAAGTTAAAACTAAAAAAATTTTTGTTACATATATAATATGTAATATAATGTGTTCCTAAAGTTTTTGCCAAATTTACTAATTATGAAACTAGATGGCGTGGTGTATACTTTATGCCACAGACATTACCTACACCAGGTAGTTTACTAACTATACCTATACATGCCTATGTTTTTAAAACCATACTTATTTAATAATTTATAAGCCCTTTAAAAGATAATACCTATGTATAGAATAAATATACTTGTTTGATTTTAATTTTCTACATCGATCTGACAAATCTTTTCGATTCGAATCATCATTTTATTAAAAAAATACTTCAATATTGATGTATCAACATTCAATATCGATTTTTCCTTAATATTGTTTAGGTACAACTTTAAAAATTAACGTACAACACTTGCTCATTGCTCATTCAGCTAACCGAAAATGTAAACACAGTAGGTACAAATATTTCTCAAGATATGTGGAAAACGTACCTATAATTTAACATGCAGTGATTATTTCGCAAACCCACATAAATCTCGTGTTTTCGTGACATCACTTTCTCTTGCGTCGGCGTAAAATCTTTAATTTATTTTATGGGGTTTCGCGGGAACTGTAATTTTAATAGTCATAGAAACAAAAGTTATGTTCTGAAGCTGCGTAGGTATTTGTTTTATAAAAGCGTAAAATAAAATATGAGGAACGACTCATAATATAATTATTATGATTTGAAAAGATGAAAACTAACGTATTGACTTTATTATACTTAATATTATTTCAGAGGAATGTTTATTTGATAAAACTTTTGCATTTATGTTCTCATAACATCTGTCTCATTGGAAATATTGAGTTTCTACTAAAAATAATAGATTATTACAAAATGTTATTATTCCGCTTTTTAAACGCTGTAAAGCATTGCATCATTACACAATATTCGCGTAAATTAAAAAAAGAAATATATATTTTCCTATAGTCTTTATTTTTTTAATCATTTAAATATTTGAAATACAATGCTAATGAAAATTGATAGTGGCTACAGCCAGTTTCATGATAAAATTAAATAAATGCAGACAACAATTATATCGACTTTAATGTCAATAGTTCCTCTAACAAACACTCTAGAACATTGTAAAAATATATCCTTATCATATATTATTCTAGTTTTAAACTATTAATACACTGCTTACTATCAAATATACCATTAATCCATCTACGATCCGTCACCTATGAACCATCATTTTCAACCACACTACAACACAATATTATCCTAATTAACACTCAATCTAAATGTAAGCATATCTATTATTCCATCAAAGTGAATCGCATAATTGTTTATGCCTTGTATAACTAGTACATACGAATAGGAATAAGGAGGGTCCACACAGAGCGAGCATCCTCTAAGCAATTTCCGCGCGAATTTATTGTATACTTAGATCACACACGCTTTCTTCGCCCGAGCGATGTTCACATAAACCGAGCTGCTTCGTGCGGAAAATGCTTCGCGAGCCTGCTCGCTCTGTGTGACTTGTGAGCCCGCTTTATAGAATGTTTACAGATACCATTACTATGCGAAATGGTCTCTTTGACGAAACTACGAACGCAAAGTTTGTATCTGTAGAGATATTATGTAAATTTAAGTGATGCCTGTCATTTATATACAGCCTGTACGTCTATCAAAGCAAATACATCTGTCAGCTAAGCCTTGATTTGTTTTGTACAATCGCCCGTAATAACAAATCCGTATAAGGCGAATTTTTGGGCGAAAGGTTGGATGATTGATAAGTATTCCTATAAAACTGGTTCAATAATTTTATAAGACTATTAGATGGTAATGAACCACCCAAATTCTATTCATTGTTGAGAAAGCATCCTAAAGGTGTGCCTGATCAACTCACCAGACACCAAGTTACTAACCAGCTATTTTAATTTGAATATACCTAAATCAGTAAATAACAGTTTGAAATACATAATTATTTTCATTTTTCCCTTTATGTAAGAATGATTACCATGGTTACCATTTATTTATTGAACTCAATTACATCGCTTGTAAAGTTAGATAATAATCTCAAAATAGAACTGGGATAAAAATTGTGGCATTACAAATGTGAATAAAAACTTGGTTAAACACAGACTAGTTTCATTATTCCCTACCAGTTTTCTAAGTACCCAATGAGGGGACTTTTTGCCACGTTCACAATTAAAGGATGACGATTGTGAACCCAGATATGGTTAGAACTATGGGTTATTATGGTCTAGATCTAAATAGGAACAAAAAGGTGGGTATTTGAGGGACGCGCGAACTTCCTTTAGCAAGTCCAGCTGCGTCAGCAGATGTTTGTGTAATTACGTATAATTTAAAGGGGTTACTTGATGTACAACGGACAATGTTTACATAAGACGCGCAAAGGTTATGTGGGTTATGATAACGATATTTTAGCTACATAAGTAATGAGGACTTTAAACTAGTTAAAGAACGCAGTTTCCCTTTAAAACTATAATCGTATCAAAATTTATTCTTATTTAATTTTTGAGTGCAAGAGTATTATACTATCCATCCATCCATCCTTACAAACTTTCACGTTTATTCAGTATATTTAAGCGGTTTTCTGTTATATTATATAGTTAGATATACCTGTATTTCCTCTATGAAAGCGAATTTAAAATACCTATTGGTAATAAACTTTCAATGAAATCAGATTAGTACTGAAAAGAAATTAATAGATACTTAGGTACTTTATTATATTTACTTATTTCTTACAAATAGAGAATCATCGTTTTAGAATTTGAATCGAATCTTTTATTTAATTTAACTTCCCACGAGAAATTTTCACATTTATGCCTCGAGTTCAAAAGATTAACTCTCGCAAATACGAGCTTATATGCTTTCCATTTTCTTTGAACGCAAGTTTACCTACTACCTGTTAGTTACCTTTTCATTTTAGGGTAAATTATTTATTATTATTGATTCATTGAATTTAAAAGCATTTGATTACTCAATATTTTGGATGCAATTGCCGTCAACCAATTACGTAATTTAATATGAATATTATTGCTCTCAACGCAAATCAAACATAAATCATGTTTATTAGTTTAAGTAGACAATATTGTATCCCAAAATGCAAATAAGCATAGTTAGGCGAAAGGTTTTGTTTGCTTAGTCATAATTTATGGAGGCAGAGAGTACACAAGTAAAGCCTTGAGACTAGCTGACCAAATATCAGATCCATATATTATCTAGTACTTTGTCTAATATCTTCAATGTACGACCCGAAATAGTACTGTGGAACAATTTAAATGCATCTGCTGTTTGAAATAAAAGCTACAATTTAGATTAAGTTTATCTTCTACTTGTGGCATTACTTTTCTTAATTTCCATTCGCTCGCTATTGCATTTAAATTAACAAATCTGTCTTATAATGTGACGCATGAAGAAAAGAGTAAGGTCCTACTACAAATCTCTTATATACCTAATAACAATTAGCACCTTACATCCCATATAATAAATATTGAAGTAAGGAAACTTCCAAATTCCACTTTTCTATATTTGCTAAATCAAATTGATGTTTGTTGCAGTAGACGAGATATTTTACACATGATTTCGTTTTTGATACATACTAAAGGGCCCTAAAGTATGTCTAAGTGGGAAATATGTGCAATATTTTATGGCAATGTGACACGACCACGCGAAAACAGCCGCGGGGGTCAAAACTTCTTAATAATTTATTGGGTTTTGCTTACCGGAATCATTTTTGGGTGACATGTGTGGATACAGCCGTATGCTCCTCTCTGAAACACAAATTCATAAAGCTAAAATTTCATTTATTTATAGCGATAATTTGTCTAGTATGAAAACGTAATTGAATAAAATTGTGCAATTTTTGAGTTCCAATTTTGAAATAATCGTTGATTTTAGATTTTTTTTTAGATTTAAATTAATTTAACAGACTAAAAATCTAAAATTTACCAAAAATTTATTTCTCGAAATATGTTTTGAAGATTAGAATAGATAATTAATATGGTTTTATAAGTACTATTATTTTAAAATTGCAAGGATATAATTGTAATGTATTCTTATTAAAAAAATAATCTATTCTACAATATTCAAATATTCAAGTACCCTAGATTTAAACCAGAAACAAACAATTCCTCACGTAGAGCATTACTAGAGGAAGGTGAGATAGATCTGAATGTAAATTATTATTTCATGTCGTAATTTATCTATTGATGATATTCTTCCTATTGTGATTCAAATTGAAAAGGCCAAAGCTTTTATCCGCAATTAGATACAAAAAGACTTTGCAATTGTAAATAGAGGTACATTAATTTTATGGCATAATGCTCAAGCTTCATTGTTCTTTGACGATTGAAGTCATGGTGGAAGTAATTAGTTTAGCTAATTCACCTATTAAGAACTCTACTCCTATCCATCATAAAGCACAAGCGTAAGATTTAAAATCAGATCTTCGTTGTACAACTGTGAAAATAGCATCTGAATTCCAGTTCGTGCAGTAGGTAGCTTTTATTTGACACTTAAAAAAATAATTCATATTCTGTTTTGATTTATAATTCATTAAAGTACGTACAGACTTCAGACCAATAACAATTTTAGTATTCTATATAAAAATATGAAGATAAGGCCTGAAAACCACACACTTGTTGCTAAGTTCAACCTGTTGCTATTTGTTTTTGCATTTTCACTAATATAATTATTAATGAGTATCTGCAGGATTGTGTAGAATGTAGATGTTCTAGAACGGGAACATTCATACATAATTCCTGACTAAAATGTTTCGAAGTGCCTGCAGAGCTATACTTTTAGCTTTTGTTAAATAAAATTAATTAAGGCACAATACAATGAAGGTACTGATCAAGATTTGTCTAAGAGATAGATTTAAAAGATTAACCGTAAACTATTTAGGAACTATCTAATTAGGTAATATATAGCAGTATGTTATACCTACCAACGTTGAAAAAGTTATTTTGTTCATATTACTTTTATGGATGTTCAGAAATAAAATAAACAGAACAAACACTGAGACTCAAACATAGATTTTCCTCCTGGATGTAAATAAAATATGTAAACACGAGCACATTGCGGTGTGAGCTTTCTCTATATACGCTCCGAGGCAGCGCTAACAGCTCATATTCACCCACTTTTACTGCGCTAAGCTATGTATTGTCTCCTGAACCAGTCTACAATAAGCGCATTAAAACCCCCACTCGTATATTATGCCCTAATCCGTACAAAATCGTACCGTTTTAAACAGTCCCTTTAAATAGGACTTAACATCACGTTTGTATTGTATAGTATTTTAATTAAACGTATTTATATGGTAAAGGGTTGTTGACCTTTCGGTTCTTAAGATACGAACAATGCACGTTTTGCGAATTATCTCAAATTGCTAAGGTTAAGTTGTGGTAACACGATACAAGATTTTAAAGGAAAATACACCAAAATACATGCAGTCTATGGACTAGAGCAACTTCAATTAATAAGTAATAACCATAATATTCACAATAGACTTTACCGTTTCAACGTAACATTTTCTTATTTTTAATTTGAACGTTCACACAATCTCGTTTAATAAACATCGATACATGAATTAAAAACCTGTATTATTTTCATAATAATTGTTCATTACACGCTGATAGAGTTGTTAGAACAAGTCATTTGCCAGTTAAAATACAGGTATTCAAATGATATTAAAGCTTTTCAGCGCGCATAAGAATTCACAAGAACATTTTCTCTCCACTAAATATTCATACATTCAAATAGCCCGCGTAGGAGTGACACAAGTGTATTATTAAACTTTCAACTTTAAAGACACAAGAGAGCAACTAAATGTTCAATGGGAAGTGAGAATGTCTGATATTATAAGTATACATCGGGAAATACAAGCGTGTGTTAGCGAGTAAGACGTGACTGCACAAATTACTCGCAACATCTGAATAGCAATGACGGCTGCTATTCTAACAAATGATTTATCTTTATTCTTGTAATATAACACTAATGGTATAGCATATTTCAAATACTATTTTGTGGTGTTGGTTTCGAAGCATTCTCTTTGATAGAAACTTTTTACAACTTAAACTTTTTGTTGCTTCTTTCATTCTGCAATTTTTGTAGTTTAATTTATTAAAATGGAATTACATTTAATTTGTCGCGACGTTTTATAAAATCCCGGAAAACGAAATTGCGCTTGTTCGTTTAGGTGTTTAAATTACAATAACCGGAAGCGTTTTTGTTTCTTTATTTCTTTCTTGCCCTGTTTACACCGAAGTGCCATAATATATATTTCCATTTTTTTTTTTATTGTTTGATACTTTAAAGACGTACTTATTTAATCGCAGTTTTCATTTGGATTTTATGTCATATTGGGCTGGGAATTTTTGTGTCCACTGTCCTGTCATAACATACCTAACTTGTATCTATGCGTATTTTTTTCTTTTAGAAACAGAAATAAAATTGAAATGCCATTTTTCCGGCTAGCTAAAGTTAAAAATTCATTTATGGGTCAAGGTATACGCTTTTACAACAGAATTCCTCATAATATTAAAGAGTTTAGTTGTTCTAAATTTAAAACTTATATAAAAAATGTACTAGTTCAGAGAGCCTATTACAGTATTAAGGAATATATGGACGATAAAAACCCATGGAGGGTTATCGCGTAAAAACCACAGGACAGTTCTTTGGCATATTATGTTAATATAATTATTATGATGTTACATATGTAATTTGTAAAATTGTAAAACTGATATGATTAAAAAGAGCAACTATGGAGTTTCTTGCCGATTCTTCTCCGTAGATACTGCTTTCCGAATCGGTGGTAAATGCTAAAAATATGTACCTAATGACGTTTCAAAAGTGCTTCTAGAAGAAGTCTAATTGAATAAATAAATGTTTGAGTTTGAGTTTGAGTTTACTAAATTAAAAGTTAAAACAAGTTGGATTTGTAGTTGTAGTGCAGTATATTATGTTCAATCATCTAGGAGTAATACAAAGTAACTATGACATAAAATTCCCCACCACCTCTCCAACTTTATGCCCCAACAGAGTCCTAATACGTATTAAACTTCCAAGACATTGTCCTAACATAAACCTTAACATACGTTTCGATAGCCGGAACGGTACAAGCAATATAAAACATTTAAACAATTTCGCAATCAATGTAAACTCGTCGACCATTACACGGACAGATTGGGGTGTGCCGCGTGCAGAATGTTTATTGCGACGAAATCAACGGCACGGAAGGGACAAATTGGCCACCATACCGTTTCCGGATTACCTATACCACAGCAGGGTTTGATAGTTCGTAATTTGGCGGTCGCTGTCACCCACAGTGGCCCGTGAAATATTTGGTAGCGACGGGCGCGGAGCCATTTGCATACAATGAGTGTAGAATCGAGGGTGGGACCGAGGGAAAGGCTGTCTTAACGTTTCGGAAGTACCGGTTGAACATCCGATTGTATTGTTCGGTATTGAAATGGTCGATTGCCTTATTTAAGTGTACAGATTTATAGCGTAATACGCAATGTTTTATGGCATGGGTGGTCCCAGGTGATTAAATTCTGTTCTTGTCTGGTTGTCATCATGTTTAAGTATAAATATTAATCATCTACAAAATGGGCGATGGTACATTCGATTTGACGTCTACAAAATTGTTAAATAATAAACTAAGGTAATGTTTGTTAATCATTAACTCTGGTACTTTTCATGTTCATTTGCTTAAAAAATGTTTCTAATTCTATTAATTTTGAAAGCTTTCTGAGTTTGGGACTAGATGGCGTTGTGTTTAATATGTATAAGTATATTTTACCTTCTTCTACAATAATGATATACTATGTCAGACGAGAACATTACACTATATAAAAATTTATTAAAGAATCGTTAAATTCGAAGAAGCAGGTAAACTAATAATGAATATTTATAAGGACCGTACCTCATAAAATGTTTAACACTCAAAACCTTCCTAAAATCTTTATCGCAAAGGATTCGAAACTTTATCTTATCTAATGACTGTATTAAAAACCTTTCAAATCAAAATAGAGCCAGACCTCCCTGGCGTTTTATGGACTTTGAATTTAGATTAGTCGCATTAAATTAAGTTGATTATGTTCTTGATTCTGAACAAAACTCAGTCCAAATAATGTCATAAATTATGAACTGCTTTAAATTTTAATAGCAGCAGAAACAAGCACATTTGGCTGATAAGTCATGAATTATTTAAGACAATCCGTTTGCATAACAAATCTTTAAATAATTATCATTTTATAGAAATTGAAAGTCATTAAGTATAATTCGGTAAATATGGCACTTTACCTAATTGACATTTCGAGTAGGTATGTTGTATTTTATTTTTACCTACTAAATATTTACAGACGAACAGACAGACAGCGAAGTCTCAGTAATAGGGTCCCATTTTACCCTTTCGATACGGAACCCAAACAAATAGGCTAATTCATGCAAGGTATACGCAATTGGACGCCACGTCTACATTGACCTTAAGCAGTTTAAGAACTTGAACTATTGTTACTGTCTCGATCTTACTTCGGGGTAAGTTCGTGCGCAGATGCCAAGTGTGATGAACGAAGAGCTGTATAACACCATCGATAGATGCGCTAAACATTTTTAAATAAAATAATAGTCATTATACACTAAATACTGTTACTTTCTCTTGTGAATCAAAGCTATTTCACGACTATAAAATAACATAAACATGTTATTGTGAACGAGATAATATGATAACGTGTATTAAATGTAGCATTTAAATATGAATAACGTAACAAACAACCATACAAAAAATGGGCTTGCATATTTGATTGATTCAAATTCAAATTTTTATTTTATTTAATTATATAAACGATTTATAAAAACTAGCATGAAAACATATTACATATTACATTAAACATATCCGTCTGGTGGAAATATCTTATTACTTAATAAATGCAAACTTCCTGGCCACTTTTATGTATTACATCTTAAGATTTAGGTATATAAAAACGACTTCTAGATAGACAATATTATCTGTAGCTTAAGTAGACGTATTTCTGTATTTTGCTCACTCCAATCTTGTACCTAGCCTGGGATAAAATCCGCTTAGTTCGACTCCGCGTAAATAGCTCGGCCATACATTCCAATCCCAGTCACGTTATAGTCGGTTTAACACAGCCTTTAGTTGGGCAGATGTACAGGAATTCGATACTTACACACAATCATTCTGTCAAGCCGTCCGTCCGCGGGAAGCATGTGCCAATCGCCGAATCAAGCACACGCTGAAGCCTTTAAAATTGCTCTTTATACATTCATCGTCATGTTATCTGTACGCGTGTTCAGGGAGTTGATTGAACCGAACGTAATTGCACAGCCGTTTTTGATTTATTCACATTTTTCCGCTTTAGATGATAAACAATTCATGTGCGTAACTCTTGATGTCTTGCGTTATTGTGATTATGATTTAGGTATGTATATAATTTGAATTTTTCAACTTGTCTACGTCTACTTTTGAATATCAATAATTGTTATAAGACCAAAATATAAGAAAAGTAGAGCAAATACAGCACAACAAATGTACCTTTTACCTTTTATACCAGACAATAATAAAATAACTGACAATATTACTATAGACTACAAGCCCGCATAGGACAAAAATATGGGTCAAATGAACCAC